>JARHVA010006864.1:807500-810000 GCA_037957365.1 Torreya grandis
GCTTTAAAAACTTGGCTCATTTTGCACCATTGCATGCTTAGACAATAGAGATTGTGCATAAGCAAAGCGTGTTACTCTTTATTGCAGGAAACACTTGGTAGGATGTACTATGGATTAAGACAACTCATTAATGAATTCCTTAAGGGAAATAAAAATTTAATGATGTAAAATATAATCATACACAATAATTCTTATTTATAGGATTGGCTAAAATGCTAATATGAGTGTGAAAATTCATTGGGCTAGTATGCCTTTTATACTTTAAACATCTGTTAATAAGTTAATCAATGATAGGTATTTTATACATATACATATGTATATATGTGTGGGTTTGCAATGTAATTGAGGTATATTAATTCCTCTTTCCACCATTAATAGTCTATCATATTGTCTATATTCCAATTTAGAATTGATTATATCAATTCAAGGATTGGCTTCCACCATAACAATACATGTTGGAGTTTTTAGTAAGGCATGATTGTAACTTCGTCCATGTACTTGAACCATAGAAAGAATGCTCAAGAATTGATTGAAACCACTCTCTTAGGTTTTTTATTTCTATTAAATGTTCTCAAGCTTTAGTTTACATGTATGCTATCTTCTGAGAATGGGTTTGCCTTATGTGTTTTGTATGCTGGACATCTCACCCAATTGCCATTAGTTACAATGTCATCTTGGTTTCTATGTCAAGCCTTGTTATGATATTAAATGACACAGAAGGTAAGATTATCCTTTATTATTTTGTGTACGTAAGTATGATAAGTGCGTATCACTTGCTTCAACAAGTGAGGTTTTGGGTCCATTATGAATCCATTATTTCAAAAAAAAATTGGGATTGTTTCAAACTATAGGTATGCTACAAGTTATATGATACATGGTAGTCATTTATGCATATTGATAGACCCATTGATTTAAAAACCCACAAATTATTTAAGAATCCACCTTCATTTCTTGGGTATTCAATTAGGTAGGGCATACTCAAGTAGGTAAATTAGGTAGGACATACTCAATTAGATGAAATATGGGGAAAAATCAATGGTATAGATCTATTACATAAGTAACATGATTTTTAACCTTATTTTTCATTCTACCTTCTAATGCTAAAATTCTAAAAAACTAAGTATTGATTGGAATGAAATTTGAAAAACCAACTTCTAAATGGTAACTCCTACAACTCTATAATCAATTTTAGAGGATGTCGAGTGGCCGTAATTTGTTATATTTAGTAAAATAAATCTAAAATCAAACGTAAAATTATACTTAAAGTTTATTTTAATAAATATATTCTTGTAAAACATCAAACATGACACAAAAAATTATAGTCTAAAGTTCTTAACAACCTCTAGTTAACACACACACACACACACACACACACACACACACACACACACACACACATCTTTCAAGAAACTCAAATTGAAAAAAAACAAAATTGTACTCCACAAAGGGTGTGGGTCCTTTGCATAGGTTGTACGCCCTTTATATATATATATATATATATATATATATATATATATATATATATATATATATATATATATATATTATATTTCATTTTCCTTCCAAATTTGCCTTGGGTATAGGCTTATAGAGGTTTGAACCTACCTTGAAATTGGTCATGGATCATCCCACTTAGTTTCTAAGAAAATTAGGAGTCTTTTTCATCTTTGTCAACACATATGATCAGGGAATTTTTATTATTTAAAAAAAAATATGTGTTTGTAGAGGACAAAGTTTAGCTTTAGAATATATATATATATATATATATATATATATATATATATATATATTTAATGGTAGAATATTATTTATAATTATTAATTAATTTATACATAACATAACTCATTATGAAATAGATACATATCATCACAAATTACCTTATAAATTTTAAATATTAATCAAAAGTTTATAAAAATTTATATTTCAACAATCTACACATTATCAACTAAGCTTTTTAAAAAAAATGTTTTTCATGAAGTTAAGGTCAAAAAGTTGTGTTCATACAGTTGTTGTTTCAGTTTTTTAGCTATATTGACTTGTAAAATTATTTGAAAATTATATATAATAAAAAAATAATAAAAAAATATTCTCAACAATCTACGACATTTCACCTATCTATATATGAAACTTCATACAAAAATTTAATTTTTTACTCAAAAAAAGTGTGTTCATGCACATGTAGTCTCCCTATATTTTTTTAAAAAATGACCAACTTATTATCATAAATGAATCTATTTCACACACTTTTTTCATCTGAGTTTTGGAAACAAATAAATATTTAGAAACTAGATTCAAAATGCCATAATTCATGTTATTAAGTCATTGTTAATTATTTTTCTAAGTATCTCTAATATTGTCTCCACGTTTAACTATTGTTATTTTCATTAAAAAAGGTGTCACTTTATAGCCTCTCTTTTGTCCCCCATTCTCCTGCATCTACCCTAAAAATAAAATTTATATACTCAGGCTGGGTGATTTGTCAAATTACATGTTAAAAAAA
>JARHVA010006865.1:0-210000 GCA_037957365.1 Torreya grandis
CTCAGCTATTACTTATGATAATGGATCATCATTTAAAAATAAGATGGAAAAACACTTTTGTAGTAAATAAAATATTAAGCATACTTTTTATGCACCTTATTAGCCACAAGGCAATGGATAGATAGAGACAACCAATAAGACAATTTCAAAATAACTGGAAAAATAATTGAAAGATACAAAACTGATTGGCACCAATAGATGGTATATAATTTACTGGCATACTAAACTAGTGTATGCACACCTAATCAGCCATACCTTACTTTTTGGTCTATGGTACAGAGGATGGTCTTATCAATTGAACTTGTGGTACCTTCTTTGTGTGTTTTTCTTAAATACATAATCAAAGATAATGACTACTATGGAAAGAGATTCCATTAGTTATAACAATTGAGTCTCAAACATATAAAAGATGTTGAGCACTTCCATGTTTATTAAGATCATGTAAAATGATAAAATAAAAAAAAGGTTTGGCCATGTGACTTTGATGTGGGTGAAATGGTACTAAAATAAAACCAATAAATACCAATGCAAAAAAAAAAAAGGGAAAGTTCAAACCCAATTGGTTGGGACCATTTATAGTTATAGAAATTATGGAAAAAGGTGTATATTGTCTTGATACACTTGAAAGAAAGATTTTAAAAATCCTAATTAACATTATTCACTTTGCATAAATATATTACATGATGAATATTATCTACTCAAAATTTCACCAATGTGAAGGCTGTTCAAGACTTCACAATTTTGAGTAACATGGAGATAAATCCTAGGCTATGGGTGGCCTAATAGGTGGATTGAATCTATAGATAATAAGGCCAACTCCTTTTTATGTATCAATTAGAATATCTACACTACACTACTAAATTGCAAGGGAAAAGAGAAGAAGATAACAATAAATAAAATATACTTGAGGAGGTGATACACCAAAATATCTACTTCACTTGTTTAAAATGTAATAAGAACCTAAATTATGACGTGAACCTAATTACACTAATCAAATAAAGAGTCTCCAAACATTAATTTTTCACATATAGGTTAGTTAGCTTGATTCATGATCTACAATAACTTATCAATAGGTCTTTCAAGGACACTAATGAAGGATTACACTTGCCATACATACCAGGATATTCAATCACACTATATAACCTATAAGGATGATTAACCAACCAAAAATAGGTAAATATGAGAGGCCAAATTTAAGTAAGCATTCACTATCACTGACATTCATCTATAAACCATAAATAATACACTAATCATAAGCATTGAGGAGGCCAAAAATTTAGTCTTATTCAATTCAAATATCCAAGTAAAAGTGTTTGTTTGAGCAGGGCTTCACCAAAACTAAGGTTAAGGATCCTTACAAATTCCAAAACCATGCATACTTAGAGAGAGAGAGAGGAGAGAGAGAGAGAGAGAGAGAGAGAGAGAGAGAAGGAGAGAGAGAGAGAGAGAGAGAGAGAGAGGAGAGGAGAGAGAGAGAGAGAGAGTGAGAGAGAGAGAGAGAGAGAGAGAGAGAGAGAGAGAGAGAGAGAGAGAGAGAGAGAGAGAGAGAGAGAGAGAGAGAGAGAAGCCCAAAACTAGGGATGAGTCATCCACTTAGTCATCCTCTAACTCTTATGTCTTACTTCCTAGATTTTATCTTTTTCCTCTTGAAAAATGGCATAGGAGGTAGAGGTAACCTTATTGAATGTTTGAATAAGTCTTGCTTATATCTATTTAATCATTCTGAATAACCTATTTAACCTTCCTCAAGACTCTTTATCTTTGTAGTTAGTGGGATTTGACTATTCCCCTTATCTCTTAGAGTTAGTTACCTCCTTGAAAATAGGCCTTCAAGTCTTTAAAAAAATCCTATATTTTTTCATGTTGTTGTTCCACCTTGATAGGGATTTTTTTTAAGGCTCTTGAAGCTTCTTTGACTTTTTCTACTTGACTTGGCATAAAAGAGAGGAAAGGTATCTATAAGGTTGTTAAAGACTCCTTCAACCATTTGAATACTTATTACAACTAAATATTGACCTTTTCATCTTGAATTGGCATAGGAAACAAGGAGTAATCTTGATAAATCTTGTTGAAGAGATTTTATCCATTGATTTGGTTGATTTGACCACTTGAACTCATCCTTATCCAATAGAGTGTAGAAGGTGAAAACTTTACTTTGCCTTCAATAAAATAATCTCCATCTATGTATGGCCTCTAAACATCATATCAAACCTAAAAAATATCAACAAGCCATCAAAAACTCTAAAAGATCTAGTTTTACACTTATAGATTTCATTTTCTCCCAATTCCTTGTAGCTTATTAATGCCTAAATATGTATCATAGGTGCCCAAAGTATTCAAGAACACTTCTCATTTTAGAATTATAAGAATTTAGTGCATGATTTTTAGGTTTTGATAATCCTATTATTTGTTGATGGAATAGAGGCAAGGCAAGTGGACTGTTTCACAATATTTGTGATGTTTGGTGGTTGGGAGCCACTGTGGCTAAATAGTTAATCTATGCAAAATATGAAGCATGCTATGATAATAATGGTGAATTATGATGAAGAAATAATCTAAAGACTAATATAATATGGATATTTACAATGAAAATTATGCTATAATGATCTCATTAAAAAGGAACAAAAGGAAAGGTAAGGTAGAGAAGAGATGTTGATCTTCATTCCAAACATCATGACAAAGTTAAAATATCATCTAGGCATGCAATTAACCAATGTATTACATGAAGTAGCATAAGCTCAAATACTATCACACATTAGATAAACATCTAAGGAATGTGGTAAATAATGCAAATAAGAACCAAGTTCACTTTAAAGATTTACCCCTGCAAGAAAACAACATTAGCCCAAATGAAAGAAGAGCAAGAAAATGAAATGATACTAAGAATTTTCAATTAGCCTAGCATTGACACAAGTTAATATCTCTACATTCAAATGTACACATGAATAATCCATAAGAACCATTCAAATATGGAAGTCAAAATAAACAATTGAGAGAGAAGAAATGATAATAGACACACAAATAAATATTAGACAAAATTTGCATAATTACTTGCTTGTACTACTTGTTCCAAGTTTACAAATTAATTTTAGCTCTATGAAATCCCTCCCCCAGATACAATTGGAAATACCTCTTTATATAGACCCTTTATGAGTTATGTGAGTCATTACTTCTCAACATGCAATTGGATAAGTGTCAGGGACAACTATCCCTTTTACAATGTTCTAGATACTCACTAATGTACTAACCCACAGGCAATGTGGTTTACAAGATGTACATGTCTTTACAAAAGAATATTCTATTTTAAAAAAAATACAATGTTAAGCTACAAAAAAAAAATTGTAAGTCAACTAATCTGACTTTGAGAACCCTCTATTGTAGTTTTGTCTCTCCAGTAGGATCTTTATTCTATAATGCTACTCCTTAATTAACTCAAGGTTGACAATTGGTTTCATGAAGAGCTCCTTCATTTGACTTGCTAAGCTCTTGTGGTCTTTATATTCCCTTCTTAATGTCTTTTTGATGTTTCTAGATTCACTAATCTTTTCCTTTCAGTTAGAGTCATATCCATGATCCTATTATTACTAGTAGTAGTCTTACCTATGCTTTAGTTCCTTACCCCTTGCATAAACTGGGATGGTCTTTACTTGAATTCATCATCTATAATTAGACCAATTGGATGGTTTTAGTGGGATCCTTGACTAAGATTCCCAATGCATGTACTAATCTATCCTTCAATTATTTGAGATCATTTGAAAGATCTCCCATCTCCTAAGACCACTTACTCACATCTTCCCTTGAAACACTTTTTTTGAGCTGTCATTGCTAGAAATTATATTGAGTTGCTCACTAGTGGACTATAATTTAGCTTCTGGGTCAATTTCTCTTTCATAGATGATAATTCAATCTACCTTGGCTCAATTACAATGCTCACAGGGTCTAATTAGGTTTATCATGCTTGCTAGGGTTTTCTGAAGGTTTCCCTAGAGCTTTAATGGTGGTAGCTTGTTGAACTCATATGAACTTCATGCCTCAGATTTTATTTAGATCACCTATTTATACCTTTGCCTTATTGTGAATCTACAAAATATCTTGAATTGAATGGTCTAGATTATGTGGCTCCACTATGGCATCTCTATGGAATTATTTTCATTAATAAAAAAGTTATTGTTGCCCTTTGAAAATCCTTTTTTCATTTTGCATCATCTGATTATCCTTACATGGATCATCATGGACCATTGATCTCAATCTAAGGGATCAAACTCCATTGAATACTCACTACATTCCCTATGGTTATGACACTTATCACTTCTATATTCACTCAAATCTTTGCTAAAATATCAACATTGATATTGCTCTATTGATATTTATTGCATTGATCAATCATGCTCCATCAATCTTGATCTATTTAATTATACATCCTTTTCCATGGAATGTTGATCTAAATGTGTACGATCATTTGTATACCATCAATATTTGAAATATTCTCAATCTTTAATTTATATCCTACAGCTATTCCACATGTCATCTTCACAATCATCTTAACTTTTCAACTTTTGCTACGTACCATGGGATCATCTTCATCCAAGAAAACTCACTCCATTGGATCTTGATATTCATAATTGAACACCATTAGATATTGAGTGTTATTTGGCTAATATTGTGACACTTATCATTTTATCTCTTATCCTAGAGATTTGTTGAATTTTTGACTTGATATGCATCATTGGATCAATCTAAGCTAAGAAAATGTGTATCATTAATATATGGAAGATTCTTAAACTTTAGCTTAGAGTTAAAGCCTTGAATTTTTAACTTTAATCTTACATCATTGATCTCATTCATTTGGGAAAACATATATTGTTGATCCTATGAATAAAAAATGATGTTTAAGTTAGTGCTTGGGAAAATAATGAACTTAGCATAATGTTTTAGACCATGGTTTTTATTTCATGTTAATAAACATGATAAAACCTTAGGTCAAATATTTTAATCTAAGTTTGAGATATAATAAAAGGGTACCCTACACATAATAACAAGACATGGCATAAAGTATTAGGACAAGGATTTTAGGCTAAGTCTATAGACATAACAAAAGGTCCTAGTGCTTAGTTGGACCTTGTGGAAATAAAAGGAACCAAGGGGGCTCAAGAAAATAAAAAAACCAAGCATAAAATTTTTAGACTAAGGTCTGGTCATGTTAATAAACATGAATAGACCTTAGGATAAAAATATAACTAATTTCATGGTATAATAAATCATTCCCACATAAATTATTATCACGTAAATTATTCCTACCAAATTTGAATTTGATTCAAAGGGACTTGAGCTAGGGTAATTTGAATGAGGGTTTAAAGATGATTAAATATGACTTTGATTTGGTTTTCAACAAACCAAAGGTTAGTAAAATATCAGATTGACATTAATATATGGAACCTAAGTCATTTTCCATTCTAAATGGACTCTATTGGAGCTGTAACTTGAAACATAAAGATCAAATGTTAGCAATTTTTGGGCAAGATTAAATTAGAATTGTGAACAAATATGCCAACCAAATTAGGTGTGGATGATCTTCAAATAAAGATAATGTGAAAATATTATAAATGTATTTTTATCATGTTATTTTTAAATTTTAAGGTATAAATTTTTCACAATTTAACACAAGGGTCCCCATTTTTCAGGAATGGGGGTATGTTGACCTAAACATAGCCCTAAAAACATGAAAAAACTCCTTGTGTAGAAAAATATATGGAGTATAATATAAAAATAAATAAATATTTTAGGACCTGGTATCCCCTTATAGCTCCATGTCAAATTTCATGATCCAACTCTGAGTGGAAGTACACTTATTATCCCATTTTCTTTCTCCAATTAGGTCTCCATTAGGCCTAAAAAATTGAGTTTTTGATCAAATTAACTCCCAAAAATGTGAAACATATAGGAACTATTTTATTAAATTTACCAATCCTATAACCATGCTCTATTCCAAATTTTAATATCTGGAACCTTGTGTAGGTGAGTAAACCATGAAATGACTAAGAAACTAGCCCTCTCTCAAGCTTGTTTAAGACTACCTTTAAAAAACATATTTGTTTGAGCATTTTTAGGGTGTATTTTATGCATATTTGGACCTAGAGAGGTATAATACAAACCAATTCATCCTCTCTAATAGTTTTTATTTGTCCATGATTTTCTATACCTTGTTTGGAGCTCAAAACTTCACAGAAGTACATCATTTATTGAATCCATACAAGTACAGGTACAAGAAAATTTAATGGTAGGGAAATAATTCAAGTGATCCATGATGTTAAGGTGGTTTCAAGGTAATATTAACTCATTTAATTTTCTTAAGAGATCAATCTCTCTCAACTAGTCAAAACCAGTCTTCTAGGCAGCCTGTGAGTGCCTTGTACTCTTAGCAATGATTCATAAAAGAGAGGCCACTAACTTGAGAAGTAATGCCTAAATTTTTTGTGGGAATAGACAATAATAATTAAATATAATCAATTCATCTTGTCCTAGGATATATGAGTAAAATTTGTTAGCCTCTCGAGTTAGTAGACTATGCTTATGAGGTTTTGATAGAAATATAAGCCTGAAGGTGGTGTTTTAAGTTTGGTTTTGAGTTGTTAATGAACTCAATATGTATGTATTTATTGATGAACCTAGCTGTATCATTAGTTTCATATAGTGTTTAATAAACACTTCTCATTTATGGATTCCAAGAATCCATTGCATGAGTTATTGTTTGTGATCTTCTTGAGATTTGTGGTGGAGTAGCAGCCAAGCTAAATGATTGTTTCACAAAATGAACATGTAAATGGTTGTTAGGATCAATCATGGTCCTAAATATTTATGAAGATGAAAATTATATGAACCAAGTCTAATTAATGATGTCCAAAACCTAAAGTTTAAACCCTAAGCTAACATGAATATTTACGATGACAAGCTAAACTAAAGTGATCTAATAAAAAGGAGCAAAAAGGAGGGTAACATAGAAAGAAGGTGTTTCTGAACTTCAATCCAAAAATTATGATAGAGCATAAATTTCATCAAGACATGAACTAAACCAATATATAACATGAAGTTACATAGGTACAAATCCTATTGTATATCAGGCAAATGTCTGAGGAAAGATAATGCAAATAAGAAATCAAGTTCACTTTAAGGGTTTATTTCCATAGGCAAATAGCTTTTGCACATCTTCAAGAAAAACAAAAGAGAATGAAATAAACCTAAAATCTTTCAATAGACCTAGTATAAGCACAAAATGACAACTCTACATTAACATGTGCACATCTAAGATCAATAAAAATAATTCAAATATGAATATCAAACTAGATAATTGAGGAAGCAACCATGATAGCAAATATACAGATAAATATTACACAAACTTTGTAAAATTCCTTGCTTATATTGCTTGCTCCAAATTTACAAAGTAATTTTGGCTCTAAGAACTCCCCCCCATTTTAAAATTGGTAATACCTCCTTTATATAGATAATTCATGAGATATGCCAGTCAGTCCTTCTCAACATACAACTAGATAAGTGTCATAAACAAGTATCCCTTTACAAATGTTTTAGGACCAATGACCTTATTTAATTATGACTAACAGACAATGTGATTTATAAGCTTCGCATGCCTTCACAAAAGAATATTCCTTTTCAAAATATTAAACAAGCTTAGTAACCAAAGGAATATTCCTTATTTAACTTAACTTCAAGACCCTACGGCTAATGTAGTTATATATGGCTGCTGAGTCCTACTCATTTATTTTATAAAATGACCTTTTTATGCTTCTAGACATGTGTCATTATTTCATGCAATCTTTAACCCAAATTAAATATGCATCATCGATTTGTTTCTACATGATTGTGCATGAGTGTGACACTTAGTAGCTTTGTAGGCTCTGTAAGCTCTTTTCATCATTTGGGCATCATTGTATCATGTGGAAGCTTCTCGCTCAATCTGAGCTCTATTGAAAAAGTCTAACTTCATTTGTACCATCAATCTCTAGATTCATGATTGATGATGAACCATCGATCTCTTCCTTTATATATAAGCTTGAGTATGGGCCATTGATCCATTAGATCAATAGTTAAGATCATGACACTTATCACTCTTATATTTTTTCTTGGTAGCTTTGACATGTTGACTCACACTCTCTATTAGATCTTTGGTTTACTTGCCAAGATGGTGACACATGTCACCCTCATGATGATTTTATAACCCTTTGAAATTTCAAACCCTCACTCTCTCTTGGATCTTCAATGCTTGAGTTGATGTACACCACTAATATAACACTTGATTTATTTACTTATGCTCCTTTCCCACATGTTGTTGATCTATTTTGAAGCCCCCATGATCTCTTCACCTATTTCCTTAAAGTTTATCTATTTCTATGGGCATGACATAAAAGAAATAAGTGTTCAAAGACTTAGGATAAAGTTTTATCCTAATGTTTTAATTGTTTAAATAGATATAATTTAATACTTATGATAAAACTTTAGATTAATATTTTAAAATATAATAAAAGAGCCCTTGAGTTTAATTAATCCCATGAACCCTAAGACATAAAGGACTTAGTATAAAAATTTTAGACTAAGGTCAGAGTTGTATTAATTAATATGACTAAGACCTAGGCTAAAGTTTAAATTAAGTCTATAATAAAGTGCTTCCCATGAAAATTTTAATAAAATGACCCACGTAAAATTGAATCCTATTTTAAAATACCAAGGCAAAAAACACATTAGGTTCTATATATGGTCATTGTTCACCCAAATAAGATCCTATTAAGTTTGAAACATAGAAAAACTAGAAAATATTTATTAGCAATAGTTCGAGAGAAATTAACAAGAATTATGAAAATATGAGAAATAAGGTTAGGTGAGAGCCAGAGGTTGATGACTTTCAAACTTAAGATCTCTCTTGGTTAGATATCTTGAATTTGAAAGTCAACTACACATAATTATCCTAATTTTCAATTTTAGAGAATCAATTTTTATGATTTGAAATAATCATCCCCATTATCAAAACTTGAGGTAGGTTGACCTCAACAAATGGTAACTTCTAGGGGAAACATAACTAGGTAGAATTTAGAGACTCTAGTTTAGATTGATAACTAGGTTACTTATTCCACATGATTAGATACCATATTTAAGATAAATTCATGATTGAAAAAAGTTTTACACCTACAATATTGGGATCAAATATCAAAATCAGCCATGTTGTGTATGTGCTTTGATTCCACTTACTGCTTTCTGTGGAATTTAGGAAACAAAATCCAGATTCATGACCTTGACCATTAACACTAACTTATAACATATTTAGATGTTTAGTAAGAACCATGATTTGTATAGGGAAGGATTGGGAATTATTTTTCTTCCATCTAGGCATCTATATCCTTGACAAAAATGCCTTTGGCTCCACTCAAGGCCTTACTCCACTACCATACAGGCATCCATATTCCTGGTGGAGATTACTAGAATCACCTTTGCTTATAAAGCTTTTGAATTTTTGTAATAAAGATTTTATTGTGTAATTTTAGATATTTGAATTTATAACAAAGGTTGGGAACCAAATTATCCAAGTTTTAGGATTTGGTCAAATGTTTGATCTTCAAATAGTCATCCTTTGCTATACACTTTGTCCCAGGTAATTAATGTTTTTTCAGTGCAAACATGGATTTGTCTTAATAATTCAAGATTTCACCCTATATGTGTAATTATTTTTAGAACCAATATTAGATTAGACCAAGGTTAAGAATCTCAAGGAATAATTAACCTATCCATTAGTCTTTTCTAGTTTCTCTAAATCATAACATCATGCTCATATTTCAACAATCCATGATCAACCAATGCTGAAGAGGCATACTTGTGTTCCTTAACTATGAGGTTTCTTTGAGAAATAATATGAAATTGAGCTGAGGTATGTCTAAAATGACTTATTTATAATCAAGGACAAATCAAATAAAGCAAACACACTAAACAAACAAACAAAAAGGAATCAAATATTTACAAATAAGGGATAGGAAGAAAAGAAATAGGAAAGTGACTAAACTAAGACCTAAACTAACTCCACAAATAAATTACCTCCATGATAAAATAAATAGTTATTTAGTCTACTAAAGAACCTTGAAATATGATTTCTTCCATTCAATGGCCTCTTCTTGTGGATAGGATCACTTGTATGCTTGTGTATTCTATATGATGGAACTTGGTTTCCCACCTCCATTGTCAAGCTCATATATTGAATATATGGATCCAAGATCAAATAATATTCTTACCAAATTCTTCTTTATTTCATTAGGAATGCTATCTCTACTTCATTCAAAGATCTATCATGTCTTGTCTTATTTGCCTTCCATGATTTTATTGTGAACTCAACTAGTATGATTGGATTGATGTCTTCATTAGGCTTCAACTCTCCTTGAAAGGAATATTCATCATAATCAACTGAAAAGACATGAGATTAATTTTAAACCTTAAAATTTGAATCATGTTTATTACCTACTTCCAACCTTTTAAAGGTGTCATATGGAAATTCTTGATCTAGTACACTTGCTTCATCTTCATATTCTGTATAGAATAGCATCTCTTATATCCAATCGGGTCCTACCTCATCTTGATTTGGGATATATAGAATGACATTTTTGTCTTGGAATACCTCAATTTATTTAAAAAAAATCATGGTATAAATGTTACCACTAGTCAGCTTCTTCAAGGATATCCTTAATTTCAGTAATCACCTCATATGAATTGTCCTCATAGCTATCTTCTAAAGAGAAGTTAGCTTGTATCCAATATTGTTCATGGGGATGCTCATATTGAATGGATATTAATTATTCTAGAGAATATTTAGGTTCATTTTATTCTTTAAATGGAAAATTAAAATCCTATACCATGAAGGATTTAGATGTCCTTGCAAAGCCAAATGTCTCTGCAATATTGTCTTGATTAAACATAGGTTTAAATGTATCCTTTTCATTTTGAGGTGATTCAAAGACATTACAATGATAATCTATACCTATATCACAAATATTCCTTTCATGTACATCATTAGATGACCTATTATTATTGTTATGATGAAACCTATTTATAGGCCTATTAGACCTTTGAGAAGCATAGTTTCTATTGGAGTTTTCCCTAGTATTGCCCACTTATTTTTACAATTGAAGAAAATTAGTGCTCAAATTTTGAGCCATCTTAAGTATGGATTCATTATCATTATTTTGTGCTTCTAAGTTATGAACTTGATTGTTATTACTAGTGGTTGGAATTAAATATCTCTTCCCCTATGGATGAGATCCACTTGCAACATTGTTCAAAAATTCTAGGCTTTATCTAGGATGAGCATGACTTAAGGGCAATTGGTTCAAGACTAGTGTCTGATTTAAGGTAGGAACATTTTGATTGGAATTTAGTGCATGGAAATTGGGATTAATATTTTGGATATCATTTAAAAGAGGACCTTGAGGTTGCATTTGATCATTGATTATTATAACTTCAACATAGGATAATTCCAAGGTGTTTATGACTCCAACAGACCTTTTAAGAAACATAGAAGTCATGAGCTCTAAAGCATCCTTTGAAATCTCTAAGACTAAAGCCTCATCAGGTCTATAAGGATATATGGTTCTACTGATTACATTTTGGAATCTAGCATTAAAGGTTCTTATGGGCTCATTGGCATCTCTTTTAACTATGGTGAACTATTGATACAAGACATAAGGACTGATGATTTTTCCAAATTAGTCAATGAAGTAATCATTAAATTTATTCCAATTGACAATGTAGTTCTCAATTAGGTTAAGGAACCATTCATATGGAACATCTTTGAAAGTAAATGGAAACAATCTACATGCTACATATTCATGAACTACATTCATAAGTTTCAAAGTAGCCTTAAACATTTTAACATGTTCTTTAGGTGTGACAATATTATTAAGACTAAAATAAGGCAAATACGTTTCAATATTTCTTGGTGAGTCATGTACATGACCAAGACCATTGATAGAATATCCACCTAACCAACCATGCCATACCTTGATGAGGATCTTACTTGTGGAAGTTTTAGCTTGTAAAATATTCAACCTATTTAAAATACAATGTATTAACCTTATCTTTACAAATATCAATGATTATATTGGTACATTATGCCAATTTTGCATAAATGCATGTAAATCAAAATTATCTTTAACTTAATAAGCTCAAAGATACATCTAAACTGATGAACGGGAGGGATCTTTACACTTCTAAGTTTAAATTAACTGAAACACATAAAGAATCAATCAATCTTTGAGAAAAATTACTATCACTAACCTTAAACGTGGAAGATTTACAATGTTTTTCTACCTTTGCAACATTTACCCATGAATCTTCAATGAATATCGATATTTGGCTAGAAAAATCCCAAAGACTAGTTTGAAACCATGAATATCAGTGATATTTACACAATTGAGCTATGAATAAAAAAATATGCAAAGAATCAACTGATCTTTGAACAAAATTTATTAAAATTAGCAAAGATATTTCAAATTTACAAATCTTTAGCTTAAGCCCTTATTATAAAACCAAATTTTTCCCTATTGATGCACCTATATGTATTGGTAGGTTCATATAGTGTTTAATAAACACTTCTCATTTCTAGATTCCAAAAATCCATTGCATGAGTTGATGGTTGTGATCTTCCTAAGATATGTGGTGGAGTAGTGGCCAATCTAAATGATTGTTTCACAAAATGAACATGTAAATGGTTGTTGGGAGCTACAGTGGTCCTAAATCTTTATGAAGATGAAAATGATCTAAAATAAGTCCAATGAATGATGTATAAAACCTAATGTCTAAACGTTAACCTAACATGGATATTTACAATGACAAGCTAAACTAAAGTGATCTAATAAAAAAGGAGCAAAAATGAGGGTAAGATAGAAAGAAGGTGTTTCTGATCTTCAATCTAGACATTATGACAATGCTTAAATTTCATCAAGACATGTACTAAACCAATATATAGCATGAAATTACATAGGCATAAATCTTACTATATATTAGGCAAATGTCTGAAGAAAGGTAATGCAAATAAGAAATTAGGTTCACTTTAAAGGTTTACTTCCACATGAAAATAGATTTTGCACATCTTCAAGAAATGTAAAAGAGAATGAAATGAACCTAAGATATTTCAATCAACCTAACATAAGCACAAATTGATAACTCTAAATTAACACGTGCACATATAGGATCCATAAAAATAATTCAAATTTGAATATCAAACTAGATAACTGAGGAAGCAGCCATGATAGTAAACATATAGACAAATATTGGACAAACTTTGTAGAATTTCTTGCTTTTATTGATTGCTCCAAGTTTATGAAGTAATTTTGGCTCTAAGAACTCCCCTCCTTTTTACAATTGGAAATAACTCCTTTATATAGATAATTCATGAGATATGTTGGTCATTCCTTATCAACATGTAACTAGACAAGTGTCATAGACAAGTATCCCTTTACAAATGCTTCAAGACCAATGACCTGCTTTCCCTGTGACTAACAGGTCATGTGCTTTATAAGCTGCACATGCCCTTACAAAAGAATATTCCTTTTCAAAATATAAAACAAGATTAGTTACAAAAGGAATATTCCTTATCTAAATTAACTTTAAGAACCTAAGGCTAATGCAATTCCCCATGGCTGATGAGTCCTCATTTATTTGAAAAAATTATCTTTTGATTCTTTCAGATACTTATCATTATTTTATGCAATCTTGAACCTAAATTAAATATACACCATCAATCTATTTCTATGTGATTGAACACAAGCATGCCATTTGGCATCTCTATGGGCTCTCTAAGCTCTTTTTATCACTCAGGTGCCATCCTTCCATGTGGAAGATTCTTGCTCAATCTGAGCTCTATTGAAAAAGTCTTGGTTCATTCACGTCATCAATCTTTGAATGCATGATCAATGATGAACCATTGATCTCTTCCTTTATATATAAGCTTGATCATGGGCCATTGATACACTGGATCATTAGCCAAGGTCATGACACTTTTCACTCTCATTTTTTTTCCTAGTAGCTTTGACATGTTGACTCATGCTCCCCATTGGATCTTTAGTTTGCCCATCGAGATGGTGACACATGTCACCCTTGCACTAATCTTAGAACCCTTTGACATTTCAAACCCTTACTCTATATTGGATCTTTGGTGCTCGAGTTAAAATGCACCATTGATATAATGTTTGAATTATTAGTTATGTTCCTCTCCCATTGGTTGTTGATCTGTTTTGAATCCCCCACAATCTCACGACTTGTTGCCTTTAGGTTTGTCCATATCTATGGGCATAAAATAAAAGACATAAGTGTTTAGATACTTAGGATAAAGATTCAACCTAATGTTTTAATTGTATTAATAAAAAAAATTAAATATTTATGATGAAACTTTAGGTTAATCTTTTAAAATATAATAAAATAACCCCCCTGTTTAATTGATCCCATGAACCCTAAGATATACAGGACTTAGTATAAATATTTTAGACTCAGGTTAGAGTTGTATTAATAAATATGACTAGGACCCAGGTTAAAGTTTAAATGAAGTATATAATAAAGTGATTCCCATGAAAATTTAAATAAAATTACCCATGTAAATTTGAATTTTATTTTGAAATACCTAGGCTAAAACACATTAGGCCCTTGATCTAGTCATTGTTCACCCAAATAGGATCCTATTAAGTCTACAACATAGAAACACCAAAAATAGTTATTAGAAATAGTTAAAGAGAAATTACCAAGGATTATGAAAATATGGGAAATAAATATAGGTGAAATATAGGTGTGGATGAAATTTAAATTTAAGATACCACTTGGTCAAATATCTTCAATTTGAAAATCATCTACACCTGATTATCTTGGTTTTCAATTTTAGAGCATAATTTTTCATGATTTGAAACAAGGGTCCCCATTTTTGGAACTGGGGTTATGTTGACCTCAAAAGTATCATCCTCATTTACCTTTTCTAATGATATTCATCATCATTTATTCCTTTAATATCATCTTCAACATATTTGACTAAGACTTAGGGTTTGTGAGTAAAATAATGTTCTAAACCCTAACTACTAGATTTGGTCCTTTTCACTCTAATTAATACCTTCTTAGAGCTTTGTCAACCTTGTGAGTATGTAACTCACTCCCTTACACCCATTTAAACCCTTATACACCATGCTCAATCAACCCTCATGGTACACAGACCAGTTGTAGGTGTCTTTCATAGTTTATTAGCTTTCAATGGAGAAGGTGAATAATATAAAGGCTTTGAATAGATATGCACATCCTTTTGAAAGTGTTTATAATTCAAATTATTTATCTTAGAAAGATTTATTGATGTACTTGGTGCATATTCCTGACAATGTTACTATAGCTCTCAAAGTGAATTTGCTTGATTGTTATCTTCTTTGTAAGCTTTAGATAGTCATTTTAGTGTCATGTGGAGTATTGACAATTTTGTGACAACCTATCATTTATGATAAAATACTTCTTTTGGTCTACCCACTTTCCTTTTATATGAAGGTCTCACCTTCAACTTTGTTCATGCAACCTTAACTCATAAAGCTTCTAATTTGGAACTCAATATCCCATACACCTGAGTGAGAGTGATTAAAGCCTATTTTTCACTCATTGAGGGTATATTTGAGATTGTCAGTGGTCTTCATATGACCTCTCAAATTTGTAAACTAGGTGATTTAGATTGTGAAGTTGATTTTAGGTCTAAAAGGTCTTCAACTTGCATGCCTTTTATTTTAGATCATCCTCATAAATTCTATGACACCTCTATTCATGCGCAAAAGTACCTTGTTATCTATTTTGAGATGTCATTATTACCAAGACTTGATCTCTCTTCTTGAAGCCATTATTAAGGGTTTTAGGCTTGTTGTATATTTTAAATAAAGGATTTCACATACTTCATGACTTGTCTAACACCATAAGTATTTTCTCATTCATGCCCCTTGTGACAAGCCCGTAGGGTGAACTAAGTTTTGATTTATTTATAAAAGGATAATTGAAGTTATCCTTTGAATATTCATGACCTTATGAAGTCTGATCCATCTCCAGTGAGCTCTACTACATGAACTAACCATATGGAAGGTTTATAATAAATCAATCAAACATGATCCTACTTACCTATAGGTGGATATGGTTGTGTGATTGCAAGTCTTGGAATGAAAGCTCCTCTTTAAGGATAGAGATACTGTATTGATCTCTTTTAATCCCCTTGAAAAATTTCAAGACTTATTAGGAATCATGTCTTCCACTTTTATTCAACCCAACTTCAATCTTGATGTGTAACATTGTATTCAACCATAAGAACCAAAACTTCTTTAAAAGCCTACACACAGGCCTGTGTGACCCCTTAGGCCCACTATGTTTGAATTGGAGAAGAGTTCTCTATTTTATCAGTATTATAAGAACCTAAAACCTCATGAATGTCTTCTTTAGGTTCTAATCACCTCATTAGGTATTTTTTACTTCTATTTCATCCTCAATTCCTCAAGAACCTATAGGTGATAGTCCAATTCTCATATAGGCATATAGGTTACCATTTATCCCTCTTAGGTATTGGGTCTTGTGTCCACACTTCATACAGTGGCCTTATATTTTTCCAAAGGTAGATAGCCTACTTTTTTTTCACCATGAGTCCAACATAAATGCACACAAGTCTTTCTGAATATGTCTAACTATCTCTATTAAGCATGTAGGGTTTGCAGTGGACTATCACCAGCATTAAGTTATGAAAACACACTCCTTTATGGTTTTGAACCTTCCCAAATGTGGAAACACCACAATGTCTTCATGATTTAGGTCCTTAAATTCAAACATATCTCATGGAAGAGAGACCTATAATTTTGTAGACCCTGTAAGTCTACATTCCTATGCTTTAGGCTTTGGATTGATGTAAGTCTCTCTCAATAGGTCTAACTATCTTTATTAGGCCTATAGTATTTGTAGTGGACTATCACTAGCATTGAGTTATGATAACACACTCCTCCATGGTTTTAAACCTTTCCAAATTTGGAAACACCACAATGTATTCATGCTTTAGGTCCTAAAACTTCAAATTTTAATGCACATTGCAATCATATCTCATGGAAAATAGACCTACAAGTATGCAAAATTGTAGATCTATATTCCTATACTCAGGACTTGGATTGTGGGAAAATAACAATTTATTCATGATTTAGGTCCTGAAAATTCAACTTTTAATGCACATTTCAATTATATCTCATGAAAGATAGACCTATAGGTATGCAAACCTATAGGTCTACATTCCTATGGTTAGGCCTTAGGTTGATGCAAGTCTTGATCCTATTCTGAACTCAAAAATGTTCTTTCATTACCTCATTATATTTCTTTAGGATTTCAAGACCATTAAACATCTATTAATAATGTAAAACAATATCTCATTACCCAATTATTATTGGTAACTTACATACACAATATTGAAAGTGAGAAGACTACATGTTGTTTGGAGAAAATGATGTTGGATTGAGAATGGAGAGTCATGATGGAGATATAGACAGTTGGTAGGAGTGAAAAAATGATGCGAAATCTTCCTCCATGTTCTTTTACTATTGAAAACCCTAGGGCAATCAGAAAATAATGACCATCAGCTTGCAAATGTGAAAAAATGGAGTTTTCTTGCCCTCTTGATTCCACACTTTCCAAATGGGACTTGTAATTTTTTTTGATATGCTTAAATATACCCTACACATCTCCGTAAATTTCCCTTATGTATTCAACCTATTTCAAATTTCCATTTCAAAGAAGAAAAATGAGCCTATGGGGTTTGTAAGCAATTTTAGAATACCCTAGAGTCTTAATGATTTATCATAAAGGAGAGGGAATGGATATGAGAAAAAAATGCCATAAATTTGAATATTACTAGGACCCCTTTTGGAAGAAATATTAGACGCTGACTCTCTCTCTTGGCCATAACATCCACATGAAAACTGCCTTTGCAAGCTTGATAATGGAGTGATGGAGAGAAGGAAACATTTTTTGAATTTTTAGGACTTGTACCTACAACATAATTTTTTTTTAACTTATAGAATCCAAAGATACACCTCTGCAACATTTTCCCTTGGAACTGGATATGCCAAGTCTAAAAGAAGACCTAAAACTGTCTTTTAAGCATTGAAATGTAAGAATCTAACCACTCTCTAACTTGTAACTATCATTTACATGTTAAAAAACATTTTAAAATATTTGAGAAGTTTCATGTATGGATAAATCACCTTGGTTATATTTAACACATATGAGAGTTAGCCAAAAACATCTTTTCCTTCATAAAACTTTACCTTAAAGTTTGTAAAAGAACCTTAATCTCTCTAAAGAAGCATGAAATGTTCATAAAATTTAATGAAGGCATGAAATGCATTTGAGTAACACATAATAACCTATGACACCACTTTACCAATATTTTTTATAACATGACATTACTAACCTATTATAAGACCAAGATACAACATTACCTTAACTCTTTCAAATTAATCTTAAACTTTGCTAATAAGGATTTATAAATGTTATTTGATGACCTCATAAAGCATTAAAAAGATATGAACAGGGATAAAAAGACATGGAAATCAATGTTTCAAACTATAGGAGTGATGGTGTGAACTAGGAGGTAAAAATTATCCTCAATAACCATTCAAAAATACCAAAAAAATAAAAAATGCAAAATTAGTTTTTGGCACCTACATGTTCTATTGGATACTTCACATCTATGTGTTAGTTCCATGCCGATGAATGGAATATTTAGTTAACTCTACATACACACATGTGTCACACTTATATTTGAGTGAAATATAAGCATACACAACTACATGATCTATTACTATTTAAAATGTTGGGCCTTCCCTCTACTCTATCATACAAACATTAGGGGTATCTACTTTTTTGACCATGATAATTATAGGTTATTTCATTCTATGGCCAATCTACATTATCATGTTTTGATATCTTATATATTTACAAATTCATTTATCCATGATTATATGTTATATAGGGTACTTGATAGTCTATACACTTAACATTTTATCCTAACATATTTTATCCATGGGCTACTATGACATGTTAATTCTAGTTGCTTATGATTTCCTTTATGCACTTCCTTCAGTGTCTTACATTTCTATTTTATTCCTTGTTTGATAATTTAAATATGCTCCTTTATATGCAACCCCCTTGACTATGTATGATTTCTTTTCCATTTTCATGTCATTTTTTTATTATATGGATAATTAAATATGCCGTTCTTGATTCTATGGACATATGACTAAGTCATGTCACTTCGCTTGTATGAATTTTAAACATGCCCCCTATTTTTGGTTTCCTTTGACCATTTCCTTTTGACATACTTCTAAGTGATCTTATGTGTGTTCTTGATTTACTTATTGAGCTTGTAGTATTATTATGTAGATGTTGCCATGATCATTGTCATGCATCTTAGGCCTTCATGTGATCAAATTGGTTCTATGTGCTTCAACATTGTATCTACCTAGACATGTTGTTTCTAAATGCTATAGGGTTCCATTAAAAAATTATTCAATTATCTTATCATTTTTAGGTTAGGTAGACTAGTAGCTACTAGTCCCTATCTTTCCATCACCTCAAGGTGGAGGAGGGACAAATTAGCAGGGGCATGTTGTAGAGGCATGTCATCTACACTTTTCCACAATTTTTAAATTCAGTGGGGCATTCTTTGGATGCATTTTCTCCACACTTATTCAGTATTAAGCATATCCAAATTATAATGGGGGCATGTTTTAGAAAGATATTCTCCACATTGGTACTTATATCAATTTTTACATGTATCCATATATAGTGGGGGCATGCTTTGGAGGCATGTTATCCACACTTACATAGTTTCCAAATTGGACAAAACACATAGTTATATGATTTAGATTCACAGTTATGGTAGAATTCTATACATTGGTACCATTGATATACATAGTTTTATCATGAAACATATTCTAAGGTGCATATGCTAAACAATTTATGCCTAGTATTACAAAATCAAAATCAATTTTAGATTCCAAAACTCTTTTATGGATTGTTACCACATCACAAATGTTTACGTATTGATACCTTAGTGAGACTTTTATGAACTTTATTGAAATAATCTACTTCAGTAGTTGGTTCACATTTTGGTATGGTTAAGGTGATTAAGTCACTGAATATTGCCAAGGTTTTAAGTTGAACTTGATTGTATCATCCAACCTCACCATGTTATAATTATGATCAAGTTTTATGATTTGGCTAATATCAAATGATAGGTGGCAACTCACCTTTTACTCCAAGGTTGGGGGAATGGGCCTTTCAATCTCTCTCTATCTCCTTGGATATATAAGCCTTACATATTTATCTATATTTGCCTTAATATTAGTTTCAAATCCTTATAATGATACATATTTTTCATAAAAACATAGCAATAGGTAAGGAAGTTACATCAACATACGTGTACTCCTAAACCTTGCTCTATAATTTTCAATATTTTTAATATCTTCAATTCCATATTATATGCATTGATTATATACTTTAACATGTTCTTGCTTGCAAGTTAGTCACTAACAAAACATTCAATTTGGTCACATGTAAAGATAATTTATGTTATACACACATAGGTCTGCATTCATTTCCTTTAAAATAATAATTTCATTACCATATTAAAGGTGGTAAAATGTATATGATATTTATGGATTATATAGCACCTCAGTATTGTATACTTGGTAATCTCAAACCTTAGTTGTTCCTATTAATTATGGACCTTTCCCACTTCCACAAAAATCACATATTCTCTATCTTATGCCCCTTATCCTATATGGACCTAGGTATTTTATCTTTATTAGAATTCTTAAAATGTACTTATCTTCTACTTCTATAGTTTTTGAGCTTTCTCCTACTTTCCTTCTCCCTAGACACTAATGTTCAGGATAGACACTAGTGTCTTAACCTGATGCAAGTGTTTAATGCCCTAAAATCATTTATTTTTTAAACCAAATTTATCTTAATGGTCGACCCAAGTGATTTAATATAATTTAACTCCCCAGAGGGATTGAAATAAATAAAACATCAACCCTAATTCATTCTTCAACTACAAAACCTAGAAAATACTAAAGAGACCCATGGAAACTATCAAAAGTGTTTTATCAAGCATTAAAATGAGCAAAGCTTCCTTATTTTATTCTATTTCCATATCCATCATAAGGTTAGCACATCTACAAGTCTAAATTAATGAAGGAGTATCACAATAACTATATTTTACAAGTTACAAGATAGGTCATTATTGTACTTTCTTTACACATATTCCATGATTCACACATAAGACAACACATCAAAGAGAACTATATTAGTCTAAGGCCTTATTCAAAGTATTGGTTATGTAGACAACTCTCACTGATAGATGGGTCTTTGGGGTTAGATCAACACCATGTGCCCACTAACCCATTTCCCCCAAGGTCACCATGAAGATTTAAAAAATAGGGTTTTACAAATTTATGATGAGTGACAGTGCATGACTCAGATCTGAATGACCCAGAGTTAAGGTGAAGACAAATCTAGAATCAACTAGGTGGTTGCATCATTTTATAGTAGGTTTTATATACATGACACTTGGGTCCTACATCAGACCTAGATAATATCATCAACACCACTATGCCATGATGATGCAGCTATCTAGATCTCCAGAGTGAATTTTACAGAAGTAGATGATTATTCTAGAACCAACTAGATCTATCACTATGTTAGCATCAAAACCAACTAATTTCATTACTTATTTATTATTTCCATACATAGCTTAGTTATAATTTTTATATTTAGCCTATTCTTAATTTTATGAATTCAACATATGTTATATCTATGTTAGCACCTAATTGTCCTACATTAGAGATAGTTTATCATTTTTATGACCTAGGATATCTCTACCCCTTTAAGCCAAGATAACCCTAATTTATATTTTTAGGGTTAAACATCCCTTCATTTAATATTTTCACCCACATCATGAATAGAGGGTTTGACTCTATCTATGGTCTATGTTATATTTAAAGCCAACAAAAATATCAAGTTAGAAGTCAGTTGATTACTATTAGAACTAGAATATAAAGACCATCCACTTATTTTCGTATATTCTCCTTGCTTTCATAGTTAGGTCTCTTGTGAGCAATGTTGATGTGAAACATTTTTTGTAAATTCCCTATTTCTTGGTGGATCTAAACACTATTTTTCAATAAAATATTTATCAAATTGAAAGACATTGAAGATGGAAGTTCATTAACTATGCATGTATAAGGTGAATTTATCCATATTTATTCATAGTTGAATATGTTAGTCTCTTGCATCATCTTTGTCAATGCTTGTGTGATTAATAGATAGGTAGTAAATTGGCTATATTGAGTTCATCTAAGTTAAATGAATCATATTTATTTTAGCTATAAAATAGACTTATATTTTACTCATTACCTTCATCTTTTGCTATTTTTTCTAAACCTATTAGCATAGGTAGACTAGATCTAAAAGTTAATATCTATGTTAACATGTATATCTTGATTGCAATCCTGATTTATCATTATTTTCAATGTACTATTGAATTGATGTATATAATGAATAGTCATTAAATCAAATATATTTCCATGACCAATACACATATGCTAATTTCCTAGGTAATAGATCTGTAGGACAAGCATTTTCCATCATTTATATGAATATATTCCAAACATGCCCCTTATATTAGAACAATTTCTTATCAATAATTGGGCTACCTTGCAAGACAAGACCTAATATTAACAGACCTTGGGGAGATTTCATCTCCTTTTAGGAGGGGTTAGGTGGATTTCCACCATGCCTAATTTGGTCTTACAAAACAACCCATAAATAGATTGACTTCAAAGGGATGGTATGAATATGAATACTTTTTGAAATTTATTATTTGTTGATTCTAGTATCTGATAATTTCCTATTTCCCCACCTTGTTATGTGCTCAAAACACACATCAATAGATTGGTGCTAGAAGGAAGGTTGATATGGAATATTATTTAATGCTTATGTTTGATTTTTATCATGTTGTATACCTTTGAACCCACCTATGGGTTTTTTTGGGCTTGGTGGATGTTTTTTCCCTATGAATATTCCAAGGTCTTCTCATGACTTACCTAAGAATCCTAACAAATTTTGTGAAAAATATACATAAAGAGAGATTCATACTACTAAAGAACACATCCATACATTTAAATAATCTATCATCTTAATCTAGATCCAACATGAGGATATATCTTGTTACTTATTCCCCTATTCCATAGATGAAGATTTATACTATTAGTACATAGGTTTTCCTGATGGATACATTACATCTTAGAATGACCTTAAAACTACATTTATTAACAATTTTAGTGTGCCTATTGATCCTTATACCTTGTATTATTAGTTTTTTACAGCCTTTAGGGAGCCTAATGAACCTAGTAACTCATTTAAATTCATTTTCACCATCTGTATATGAGGTTGAATAACCATTCCTATAGAGATATGTAGTGGCTATTTAAGTTTATATTAAAACATTATATCCCCTAATTACTATGATTATTAATATGACCCCATAGACACTCATATATTTATAATTCTATTATCAAAAGGACTTAATTATTTAACAATAAATGATGCCACATGGCTATAGTGTTGACCAGCTTTGTTCTTTACAACAATTAGGTGTTCACACCAAAGATCCTCAAACTTATTTACCTATATGTAATCATATATACCAATGTGTGAATTATAATATAGAATTACCTTAATATTATAATAAATATAATTTCCTTGTGATGAATGAGAACCCTATTGTGACTTCTAGTGCATGTGATTATGATTATTCAACTTTTAATCAATAATTTGTTTTACCTTGTTCAAAAGATTAAGTGTTTTTTGGTACTTTTATTAATAAAGTATTATTTGATACATGAAATAATTTACAAGTAATTCATGGGATGACTTACGATATTGCATTTATAGGTTCATAATTTGGACTTTATGGATGCATAAATGAGACTAATGCATAAGAATTAATGTTGATAAGAAATATCCCATTCATAAAACAAAAGTTAGTCTTTGAAAGTAGTGATAAAGATGAGTCTGATGATGAAATAGAAAAAAATATCTTAGGGAAGGCCCCATATTAAGATCTAAGTAGTAAAGACCACTTAATTTACATGAAAACGTTATTAATAAGATTATTTAGGATAGCATTTTTCAACGTAAAGGACAAAATAGACATAAGTACATGTATTATTTTGGTAGGGTCCCTACCAACCTTCTCAAAATACAAAACATCAATATGTTTTATATTAGGTGTCTAACTATTGAAGACTTTCCATTTCTTGACAATGGACGTCTCTTCAAACTTTATTTACAGGAATGCATTTGCTTTGCATGATCTTGTAAATAGTTTCTTTTATTGATTTGATTTCCTTTCCTTGTTTATTCTATTTTTTATTATTTAATTAGTATAGGTTTTTTTTGCTTCATTTAATGATTTCCTTGTTGGGATTTTCCCAATTATTTTGTCCTAGTCCCACTTTTTTCAATGAGAGATAATGAAGTGAAAGACTTATAATTAGGTAGAAAAAGTGACATTTTGTGAGAGGATGTTACTTGAGTATATTTATGCTTAAGATCTTTTTATTGAGTATGTTTTGATCCTTAGACTATTGTAGGTGTTAAGTACTTGTTCTATTTTGGGTAAAACTAACTAGATACTGAAGGTATCCACTTGACACTAAGCATAAATTCCATATCTTAAAAGGTTTCTTAGTTTGCATTGGTGAACATGCTATGATAAATATCTAGGGTGAAAAATTTATAGTCATGCCTTTAATTTGCCATAGTGGTTCCAACCCTGAACTGAGATATATCAAAGAAAATAGAACCAATTTTATAAAAACTTAGTCTTAGGTGATTTAGGAAACCTCCACTATAGGATTTTTGACCTAGCTAAAAGTGGAGTAAGGACTTAAATGGGATCAAAGATAACTATGTTAGGGATATATATGTCTAATTAGTAGTGGATTAATGTCTGTGAAATGTTTTTCATGTTAGGACTCATTATCTTGATGATTAAAATCACAATAATTAATCTTTGTAGATCTTATAAAATAGTAATTCAACTTATTTTTTCACATAGTGAGTCAATAAGGATGCTAAATTTGGTCACTTAGCTACTCACATATTCTCACTTATTGGATTCATTCATGTTTGATGCTTTGTTTTAGCCAAAAATTATGGGTTCTTTGACTTTTTATTAAATTCAAAATACTCATGAGTATTGTCCAACAGATTTACCATTTGCTGTTACTTCCACAACACACCCTAATTTCACACTTGGAGGTCATGGCACCCATTATTTTATCATTTCAGACCTAGTTTTACATTTAGATAAAAAAAATTAAGTGTTTTGAGTGCACAATGCAACTTCCATTTGTTACCACTAGGCAATTTTCAAATGTAGTTTCACACCATTAAATGAATTCTAATTCCATGTTAATTTCACATGATGATATTTAAATGGCATCAAAATATTGTGGTAAAACAAAATTGAAGAAAAATTTATTCTTACATGATAAATGCATAATAATTAAAATAATATTTTGCATTTATTTCTTAGTCTTTGCAAGTTTCCAAATATTACCAAAAATCATTTTTCACGAGGCATTTTGCATGATAAAATTTTATCATGAAAATTTCCAATATTATAGAAAAATGTGGAAATAATTTGAAAGTGAAAAAAAATTCATTCAATTATTTTCCACATGTTAAATTTGTAGAAATCAAAACTAGGTTTTATGTCAATTTTTACTCATTTTCTATATCTTCCAGTTGTCAAATCTACCCAATGCAAAATTTTAAGAATTATTTTCATAGGGGTAAATTAAATTAATTATTCTTGAAAATTTTCATGATGATATAAAAATGTGAGGAGAATTCAAAGGTGAATATAAATCACAAAAAATGTCAATGCAATTGTTAAATTCACAATAATAAGAATTAACATTTGAACTTATTTTTTACTTCATCATTTTTGTGCATTGTGCATTTCTAGTTGTCAAATTTTGTTAATAATTAGTTTTTGAAAGTAATTTCAAATAGTTAAAACATATCTATTTATTATGAATTTTTACATGATAGTAGAAAAATGTCATTAAAATACAATAGTGAATATAGTGCACATAGATTCAATCCCACATGAAAAAATTGCAATATAAAAATTAGTTTCTACATTGATTTTTACTTGCATCTTCCCAATTACTAAATCAAGTTAGTGCACACTCTTCAAACTTAATTTTACACAGCTAAATGAAGTCTAATTATATAAAAATCTTGAATGATCATTGTCATGTGAATTCATTAGTAAAGGAATTTTCTCCAAATAATTTCTCAAGCGTGAAATACAAAACAATGAAAATAGAGCTCGACACTGATTATTAGTCATTTTCTATCTTTTTAAATTTTCAAATTTGACTAGAAAAACTTTTTAAGAAGAAGTTAGCATAACTAAAAGAGATCCTATCATATTTAAAACATGTATTAAGATATTTAAATGTGGGAATAATGTATTATTAAATAAGGTATCATAAAATTCATTCTCACTTAAAAAATTTGTAGCGATGAAAAATTAATTTTATGTTAATTTTTACTTAGTCATTTTCAACATTTCCAGTTTTAAAATTTTGTACATGCACACTTTCAAAACCTACATTCACATGATTAGATAAAGTCCTATATAATTGAAATTTTGTATGGTAATATATTAATGACATTATAATGCAATTCAATTATTTTCATGGTTATCATTTTTATAAATGAAAAAAATGATAGTTTGAAGCAACGCTTTTGGGAAGATTTATCACTTGGGTAAATTTTGATAAAAAAAAATTAAATGATATTTCATAGGGATTAATTAATTTATTAAAAAAATAAAAATACCCTTTTAATTTTCTTTCCAAGATATTTTTGGAAATATAAAATACGATAGATATTGTTCATGATTTATCATGTGAATTTATCTTTTAATGTGTTCTAAAGGTGATAATATGGTTAGTCATAACTTCAAGTTAGTTTCTAAGCCACATCATTTGATATTTAGCTCCATTTTTTATTTTTTTGGTTGACTTTGGAAATGGTGTTAGATAATAATTGGAGAAATGAAATACGTAAAACCTATCAACATTTTTGTCATGTGACTTTATTGCTTGTAAATACTAAATTTTTATAATTTTAATATCTTTCACATTTGATAAAGAATTAATATTATTTATTTAATGTTTTGTTATAATTTGGTTAAGAAGAGTGCATTATTCAAAGAAGGAATTGTCACAAACATTAAATAGATCTATGACTAATGCATTGGAACTGTATAAAGGAGAAAGAGTAGGGATACACTTTACTTAAATGAATGGGATCCTTTGATGAACGTGGACACTTGGGATATTTTATTGTTCCTAAAAAGTATCTACCACTCAAATGTAATGTGAGATATCATTAATGATGTTGGCATATATTTCCTTGGATATGTAATTCCACATTGAATTTGGGCCTTGGTTGGTGTCTTTCATTTAATATTTTCACCCACCTCATGAGTGGAGGGTTTGTCTCCATATATGAGTTGAGTTTTATTAAAATCCAATATAAATAATAAGTTACATGCTAGTGGATTAACATTATAACTAGAATAGAAAGACTAGACACTTCTTTTCTTATATTTTCCTTACTTTCATATTTAGTTTTTCTTGTGAACAATGCTATTGTGAAACATGTTATGTAATTTCCCAGGTTTTGGGTGGATCCAAACACTATTTTTCATGTAAATATCTATCAAATTGAAAGGATTTGAAGGATCAAGCTAATTATTTTCACATGTATATGATTATTTTATCCATATTTATTGATAGATGAATACTTCAGACTCTTGCATCATCTTTGTCCATGATTGTGTGCTTACTGGATAGGAAATAAATTGGTCACATGGAATTCATCTAATTCAAATGAAATATATTTGTTGTATCTACAAAAAAATCTTAAATTTTCCTTTTTGACTTCATATTTTGCTCTTTTTTTATAAATTTTTTAGACTGGGTATAATATATTTGAAAGATGCAATATGTGTTGACATGTATATCCTAATTACAAACCCTATTTCTAATGTTGTTAATGTATTGTTGAATCCATGTATGCAATGAATAGTCATTAAATTATTTTATTTACATGACCAATCCATGTCTACTAATTTATTAGGGAAAATATCCATAAGATCAACATTGTCCATAATTTATCTGAATATATTCCAAACATGCCTCTTAAAATATAATAGTTTCATATCAACAACTAGTTTACCGTACAAGCCAAAAACTGGAAGTAATATAACTTGGTGAGATTCCATCTCCTTTTAGAACATGTTGGGTAAATTTACACCCTACCTAAGTTAGTGTGCCAAACAATCTATCAATACCTACCTTGTAATGTTAATGTCTAAAGAAATAATAAGTCTAATTCTATTAATTTTTACAACATGAGAAAATGTCTCACTACAATAATTTCATTATTTTTAAAATAAACCTTTGCTACAAGGTGTTATTTGAATTTTTCAATGCATGAAATAAATATAAACTTAGTGATTTATTTTGTGAAAATAATATTTTTACCTTTAATAAGTTTTGTCAATTCCCATTTGTTATTTTTCACTAGTGAGTTATACTTTTTTTGCATTGCATCTTCCCATTATTTCTTTCCTTTTTTATTTTTCATAATATTAGGGATCAATAATTTTAGCTATTCTAGGCATCAATGTATAATTAACATTATTATCCTTATATTCAACTTGCTTACTCTTTTGATAAGGTTATTTAATAATTTTCTTTTTTATTAGGGGATTTGTTCATTCTCACTAGTTTCTTATTTTTACATGTCTTCAATTTATGGAACTAATTTAAAATTATGTGTACGTTCATTATACACACCTTCATAAAATATAACATCCCTACTAATCATTATTTTTTTAGTTTGAGGATTAAATAACCAATGGCATTTAAATTTTTTACTATAACCAATGAAGATACATTTCATTATTTTCTTATCAAGTTTCCTCCTCCATTCATAAATAATGATCATATTCATCACATCTATAACTCTAGAAAATTTAAATGATGGTTTATTACCATATCATGCCTCATGAGGTGTCATGTTTCTAAGAACTTTCATATGATATATATTCAATATATAAGCATAGTAGCTATCATTTTGGCCCATAAAAAATAGAGAAATTATTCATTCTGAACATGCACATAGCCATTTCTATTGAGGTTCTATTTTATCTCTATGCAATCCCTTTTTAATAAGGTATGCATATGAATATTAGCTATATTTTAATACCTACTTTTTCATAAATAATTTGAAACTATTTTCTAATATAATTTGTCTTATTGTTCATTATAAAATTTTTAATGTTTCTCCCACTTTAATTTTCCACTCGGACATTAAATATCTTAATTTTCTAAAACACCTCACTTTTCTTCTTAAAAAATAAACACGATCTTTTCTTGAAAAATCATCAATGAAGGTGAGCACATATTTTTAGTACATAAAAATGAAATGAAGAGATTACCTTCATTTTGTCTATGAGTCAACATATTATTTATTTTTTTCTTGGCCAATATTTCATCTATATATATATTTTTTTACACTCATAGAAAATGACCCAATTTTATGTAATTGTAGCACTTGACTTTGTTATTTTTTTGCCTCATCTTGTCATCTCTTTGGTTTATGTTTTGTTTGGACTTCATAGAAAACTTATCTTGATTATACATTATGTAATATATGAACCTACCTCTTAAAATTAAGCTTGATCAATAGAATTATATTCCTTAGATTTTCTTGTAACTCTCTATTCCTCCTGAAACAAATATCCACTTCATTATTTAAATATTAACATCTCAATATTATCAAACACTTATATGGATTTGAATAGATATTCATATGTTATAATAAGACTATTAATATTTATTTCAACAAGAAAATTCTCATCAAAATTTTCACCCATAGCCTCTAGTTATTTATTAATTTCCTTTAATTTTTTGAGATGTTATGTGACATCTTGATCATTTTCCACTTTCAAATTATGTACTTTTTTTTTGAGTTAAAAAATCCTAGTCTTTGTAGACTTCTAATACATTTTCTTAAGTGTTTCAAAAGATTTATGTGCATTGTTAATATAATGAATGTTTGGTATGAATTCATCAACTATATGCATACCAATAATGGCTAAGGATTCTTTATTATTTCTTCTATATTGAGTTATCTATTTACGTTCAAGAGGCACTTCTTTCTATTCTATATTTTACCATAATTCGTTTGCAAGTAATACATTTTACATCTTATATATATATATATATATAAAACTATGTAATTTTCAATTAGTAGCAAAATAATTGAATTATAAGTAATAATTTCAAAAATATTGAAAACCCAAAATATTCAATCTCAACATTTTATTTTAAAATTTTTCAAAATTCAACACATAAAAATTAATAGAAATCAATAATAATAGGCACAAATTAATTGAAAAAAAAAAAAAAAAAATCACTAATTCGACATAGTAAAGTGATATAAATTTATTCATATAAACATTTTGTTTTCATTAAAAATACATGCCCTTTACTACTTCAAAAACATTCTATGTTTTGCATAAAATCCAAAATAAATGGTAACCTAATATTGATGATAATTAATTTGTCATATCCTATGCTTTTAATGTACATATTTTTAAAACTCACACTAGTAAGTCTATGTAGACACATCTATTTAATTGTAAACTTAAAACAATAACCTTCAATCTTTGCAATCCAAAAATCACTAACTAGTTGTATGTCATGCTCACAATTAGTGACTCTTAGCTCAACCACAATGTATTAAAATTATGGTTCTGATACCATATTAGAGAGAGACATAAATAAAATGTATTTGAACTGATTTTTTTTTTGTCATGTTGATGTTGCTAGATGGTTTGTAATCTATTGTCAATGGTCAATACTATAGGATCATAAAAATTGGAAAATATATGTAAATGCACTAATCTATTAAAACTTATAATATTATATAATCTACACGATTGGATACGAATGGATTTAGTTTATTGCATGAGGGTACTGAATGATATATTTATATAGGGTTTGGAAAATTATAGAAGACACTCGAAATCTTCAAGAGAAGAATGATATAAAAAGGGTGAGATTCTAGAGAGGATGTAGAAAGAGGAATAATCTAGAGAGAAGATGGTTCTAAAATAGAACCACTATCTAGGTGGAAAAAATATTAAATAAACATTATGTTCAGGATGCATTTCTTTTTCTTCTACATATTCCCATAATTCCTTTGGAAGAAATACATTTTTAATATTATATTAAAAAAAATATCTAATTTTAAATTATTAATAGAATAATTAAATCATAAGTAATAATTTAAAAAATACTAAAATCCAATAATATTGACTCTCAACTGTTTTAAAATAAAAGTTTAAAAATCCCCCACACGAAAACCAATAGAAAGTAATAATAATAGGCACTAATCAATCGATATTTTAAAACAAAATCACTAATTTGAAATTAAAAAATTATATAAACTTAGTCATATGAAAATTTTATTTTAATTAGAAATACACACCTTTTATTACTTCAAAACAATTATATGTTTTACATAACATCCATAATAGAAGGTAAGTTAACATTGATGATAATTTAGTTAATAATATCCTATGATTTTAATATATATATTTTTTAAAAATCCCACCAAAATCTCTATAAATACTCCTCTATTTTCATGTAAATAATTAAAAATTACTAACCAATTGTACATCACGCTCACAACTAGTAACTCTTAGTTCAATCAAAATGTATAAACATTGTGGTTCTAATACCATATTAGAGATAGACACAAATAAAATGTACTTGAATTGAATTGTTTTTTTTTGTGTGTGTGTTTTCGATGCTTCTATATGGTCTATGGTCTATTGTCAATGGTCAATATTTAAATATCATAAAAATAAGAAAATATATGTAGATGAATTAATCTATTAATACTCAAACTATTACATAATCTACATGATTAGATATGAATGGCTTGATTTTATTGCATGAGGGCAGTGAATGATATTTTTATATAGGGTTTGGAAAACTTTATAAGAGACTCAAAAGCTTCAAAATAAGAATGATATAGAAAGGGTGAAACTGTAGGAGGAAAAATCTAAAGAGAAGATGATTATAGAATATAACCACTATCTAGGTGGCAAAAATTATTAAATAAACATTATGTTTAGGAGGCACTTATTTTTATTCTAAATATTACCATAATTCCTTTGAAAGTAATACATTTTTCATATTATATTTAAACTAAATAAAACATTTTATTTTAAATCAGTAGTAAAATAATTGAAGTATAAGTAATAATTTCAAAAATATTGAAAACCAAAAATATTCACTTTCATTTTTTTTTAATATTCAAAATCCCCCAATCAAAAACCAATAGAAAGTAATAATAATATACATAAATTAGTTGAAATTAAAAAAATAAAAACCACTAATTTGACATAATAAAATGTTATAAATATATTCATTTGAACGTTTTATTTTCACTAAAAATACATGCCCTTTACTACTTCAAAAACATTTTATGTTTTACATAACATACAAAATAGATGGAAAGTTGATATTGATGATAATTTAATTTATCGTATCCTATTATTTTAATATACCTTTTTTTAAACTCCCACCAACAGCTCTATGTAGACTCCTCTATTTGATTGGAAGCTAAAAATAATAACCTTTAGTCTTTACAATCTAAAAATCACTAACCAGTTCTACTTCCTCCTCACAATTAATGACTCTTATCTTAATGAAAATGTATTAAAATTATGGTTATGATAGCATATTATAAAAAGATATAAATAAAATGTACATGAATTAAACTATTTGTATTGTGTTTTTAAATCTACTAGATGGTATGTGGTCTACTATCAATGGTCAATACTGTAGAAAAGTAGGAAAATATATGTAAATACATTAATATATTAACACTAAAAATATTACATAATATACATGATTGGATATGAATGGGTTCAGTTTATTGCATGAGGGCAGTGAATGATATATTTACATAGGGTTTGGAAAAGTCTAGAAGAGGCTTGATAGCTTTAAGAGAATAAATATATATTAAGGGTGAGATTCTAGAGAGAATGTATAAGGAGGAATAATATATAGAGAAGATGGTTCTATAATATAACCTCTATCTAGGTGGAAAAAATTATTAAAAAAAATTATGTTCAGGAGGCACTTGTTTTTCTTCTACATACTGACATAATTCCTTTGCAAGAAATATGTTTTTATCTTAAATTTCCAAAAAAAAATGTCTAAAATTAAAATAATCTATGTATAAGTAATAATTCCTTGAGCATTGGCCTTTAAGAGCAGGATCTTGTTGAAAAACAATTTGTACCGATGGAAGCCTTGAAACTGGTTAAAAATCCTAGAGTGTTTAACACCCCTCTGGTTACTAACATCTTCTTTTAAGGTCTCAAGTCTTTTATGCCCAACTCTCCTAAATTTTCACACTCATAGGTCACCAATATTTTGCTCCTTTATCAGTGGGATCCATATAAATGCTCTCATATCCCTCCTTAGAAGAATGATGAGGTGGAGGAAGGAGCATTTCTATCTAACCCAAATTTGAGGAAGCAATATGAATTTTTTAGTGCTAATAGTGGGCACTTTCTAGATAACTGGTATGATTATCTGGAAGAGCTATACTGAAAAGACATATCCCTTGACTCCCATCATCTATGAATTATTTTTCATGAAATGTTTGGGGTCTCATAGACCTAAAATGCAAATTTATCATGTGTGATTTTATAATAAAATTTCTCAAGATGGACATTCTCTACTTGCAGGAAGTCAAGGTGGTGGATTTTTTACTAATGGGTATTAATAATTCTATTTGGCATGATAGTATCATTTTGCATAGTCACCATACCGTGGGACATGGAGGGGTGATCACATTCATTTCTCAAAGTTGGTGCCCAAACTTAGTGTAATCTGGCATGGACCCCACCAACAAGTTAGTATGGGAACTTTTTAATATTGAAAGCCATTTTTTTGGCATTATTAATATTGATGCCTTAAATGACACTTTAGAGAATACTCATTTATTGTGATGGATAGTGGATGATCTCCCCAATGCCCATTGGGTATTATGTGGTGATTTTAATATGGTGGTAGCTCCTGAGGATAAAATAGGCCACTTTCTCATGAGGTGGGTAGCTGATGAAAGGGAGGCATGGTTTTACATGTGTAATAAATGGGGTATTTATGACCCTAATACTTTGTGGTAGCCTATAGATGGATTTTGGTATACCTGGGGTACTTTTAGGGAAGGCCTCACTCAAATTCTAAAGCATCTTGATAGGGTAATGATGTCCACCTAGCTATACATCTCTTTTGATTATGACTTCTTCACTCTAGTGTAGGAACTACTGGATTTTAGGATTTCTAACCACTCCCACATTTGATTTTATGTGACCTGATAGTTCATGAAGCCTAAGGTCCAAAAAACATAATTTTTTCTTAACACCTCTCTACTTAGACATGGGCCCGTAGTGGTGCAAATTAAGAGAGTCTAAAATTTGGACCCACATCCTTCCAAATAATCTAGTTGGATTCTTTAGTGAAATGATACAATCTAAAGGACCACCTAATTTCTATGGATTTATGGCTACTTGCTTGCCAAAATTTGGAGACACACTTACTTTTCTACTTCCTTAGAGCTGAGATACATAGCCCTAGCTCTGGAAAAAGATCCATTTAATAAGATATTGAAAGTGAGATTTAGTTATTTAAGGCACACATCCAAATTGTAGACAACGACAATGCCTGGGGAGCCTAAGTCAAATCCAAGATTCATTGGCTAAATATTGGCAACAAAGATTTGAAAGAATTCTTTCAAATGCTGTGAGCTAAAAAATCAGAGTAGCAAATCCAAGTTATTGTTAAGGATGGTAACATGATTACAAAAAATTCATATATAGTGAAGAAAATTATTCACCACTATTAGTAGGTGTTTAAATATCAAGCCTCCTTGGTTGAATGTGAAACTACCCTTCAACAATGTCTTTTAGTTGTGCCTTGTAAACTCACTCGTACTCAATGGGTGATTTGTTAAAGGCCACTTACTATAGATAATTTACATGAAATAGTAACACAAATGGATAATGACAAAGCCCTTGGAATCGATGGATTTCCTTGTGAATTCTATAAAACCCTTTTAGATCTTATGGGCAATGATTTTCTTAATGTATACCAAGAAGCATTTTACACACACTTACTGGGTAAAAATATAAATAAAGGAAATGTCAAATTCATACCTAAGCAAGGAGACCTAGAATTGATTTATAATTAGAAGCCTATCACCTTCCTCAATGTCTCCTATAAAATCATATCCAAGGCACTAGTGATCTGGCTACATAATATGCTGCCTCTCATTATGCATCCTAAACAAACAAGCTTCATCAAAAGCTGCTACATATTGGACAACATCATTACCATTTGGGAAGGTATAGACTAGGCCACATGGTCTAGAAGGCAAGCCTTGTTCATCAAAATTGACTTTAAAAATCTTATGATCACATTGAATGGACTTTTATCATAGCCATGCTTCATATTCTAGGCTTTAGACCCATCTTTATTCAAACTATTCAAATGTTGTTCATAGATGCCTCAGTTGTGCTCTCCATTAATAGAGTCACCTCTGAGCAATTTGTCCTATACCATTCCATTCACCAATGGTGCCCCTTAGCTCTAGCCCTTTGTGTTCTTATAGCTAAGGATTTTGGATGCCTTCTTAGAAAATTCCAATCTAGCAACCTTTTTAACGGAATTTATCTCTTACCCGATGAAACCAACCCCCATGAGGACATGTAATTGCTTAATGGCCACTTTATCGATGACTCCTTCCTTACCCTCATTGAAGATGAAGCCAACATGGTCAATGCCCCTCCAATGTCTTGACACCTTCTGCCTAGCCTCTAGCTCTAGCATCTAATGGTATAAAACTCATTTCTATAGATAATCATACCTACGTCCACCTCAATGGGCAACTAAATTTGGTTAGAAGTGGATCCAACATGATAAATTTTTGAATTTCTTAGCATTCCCTTTGATTTTGATGCTTTACCACCTTTGTTGTGGAAGTTTGTTTTTGATATATTTGCTAAGAAGATTGATTACTGGATGACCAAGTCTCTTTTATTATTAGGAAAATTCTAAATCTACTCAAATATCCTTGCATCTACCCATGTGTATTACTTGTCATGTTGGGTTCCTTCAAAAAATCTTACCAAAAGTTAGAGAAATTGCTCAAATATTTCTTTTGCATCAATTCTCCCTAAGGTAAAGGTTTCCACAAGGTGGCTTGGGAATATTTCTACCTCCCATGTGAAACTAGAGGGATGTGATTTATTGACATAGCTAGGCAAGGATCCGTCTTATGTTTTAAATAGGTTGTGAGGGCTATTGAGGGCTCAAAAGCATGGATGGTATTATTTAGACATTGTATCTCTTTAGGCTTACCTAGAGGTAAGAAATATTGGAAAGGGTTTGGCTTCCCCAATTTTATCTTCATCTAGTCTCCCATCTAGATCAATGGGTCCTTTATGGCCAAAAGCATCTAGAAAGCTTGGGAAAATATCAAGCAATGACTCCTTTAGAATGGATCTAGTTTTCACGATGGCCTCTCTACTAATTCCCACTCTCTTTGGTAGACTCCCATCATTTCTCAAAATGGGGTTCTTTTGGCATAGGTTCCTTAGATCAATGCCCTCAATCTTTATCATAGAGGAATCTACTCTATCCAGGATATCTTCTATAGGTGCTCTCATACTTAGCTACACTGGGAGGATGTGAAAGATAAATTTTGGTTAGCTAGTGTAGAGTAAGAATCTTATCAGGAAATCCTCAATGCCATCCCTATCTCTATGTTCCATAAAAATATTGGTCAATTTTTCTAGATCATGGTAGAAGGACAAGAAATGGTATGTTAAAACCTCATTTCCTAATTACACTCCTCAACTTGGTTATAATGTGATCACCCCACATTTGGCCATGGTTGACTAGCTTAACAAACACTAGGGGTTTCACTCATTTATGAAAATGTGGAGCTTTCTCTTCAACATTTTTTGGGGGACCTATGTGGAGCCCAAGCTTGCCCATTTTTCTTGGTGTATACTGCACCAAGGCTTACCTATTAGCATAAGGCTCATTCAACTTAGAGTTTAATTACATAATTTTCCCTTCTATGGGTATCTTGAGATGCTTCCTCATCTCTTTTGTTACTTTTCTAAAGCTCAAAAGTTCTGTTCCTAGATTTATGATCTTTTCAGGCCCTTCTAGCTTGACTTCTTCATTTGGCACCACACCTTATTGGGTGACAAGCCTATAATGCCTAACTAATTCGCACAAGTTTGGAATACTTTTAGAGTGGACATTATCTTTTAGATATGGAAATAAAGAAATAATTTTGTTTTTAGTCATGTTTCTTTTAATTTTAATATTTTTATTATGCACAAATATTCTATCATCTCCAATGTTTTGTTATAAATACAAGTTCAAGGTAACAAAGTGGCCATAGAGCTTGGGTATCTCCAAGACCTCTTGTCTCACTAGGGAGATACTCCTTGTGTTATGGGGTAGCTACTTTATAGTTTTCTCTAATGACTTTTTTTGTGACTAGCCTTTAAGCACTACTTAGATATGACACTTTTATCCTAAGCTCTACCTAGTGTCATGGTGTGCTCTCATACTACCTTATTTTTTGGTGAATTATTTGTATATTTTTGTTTAGTTAATATATGGATATATTTCATAAAAAAAAATTGAAACCAAAAATATTAACTCTCAACATTGTTTTTTTTAAATGTTCCAAAATCTCTCACACAAAAACCAATAAAAATTAATAATAATAATAGGCAAAAAATAATTGAAATAAAAAAATAAAAATCACTTATTTGACATAATAAAATGATATAAATTTATTCATATAAACATTTTATTTTCATTAAAAATAAATGCCCTTTATTACTTCAAAAACATTATATGTTTTACATAAGATCCAAAATAAATGGTAAGCTAATTTTGATGATAATTTAATTTATCATAACCTATGATTTAAATATACACATTTATTAAAATCACACTAGTAAATCTATGTAGACACCTCTATTTACTTGTAAATTTAAAATAGTAACCTTCAATATTTACAATCTAAAAATCACTAACTAGTTGTACATCATCCTCACAATTAGTGACTTTTATCTCAACCACAATGTATTAACATTATGCTTCTAATACCATATTAGAGAAAGACACAAATAAAATTCACTAAAGTTGAATTGATTATTTTATTTGTCTTTTCGATGTTGCTAGATGGTCTATAATCTATTGTCAATGGTTAATACTACAATATCATAAAAATTGGAAAATATATGTAAATGCATTAATCTATTAAAACTCATAATATTACATAATATACATGATTAGATATGAATGGGTTTAGTTTATTTCATGAGGGAAGTGAATGATATATTTATATAGGGTTTGGAAAATTATAGAAGACACTCAAAATCTTTAAGAGATGAATGATATAAAAAGGGTGAGATTCTATAGAGGATGTAGAAAGAGGAAGAATCTAGAGAGAAGATGGTTCTATAATAGAACCACTATCTAGGTGAAAAAAATATTAAATAAACATTATGTTTAGGATTCACTTCTTTTTCTTTTACATATTCCCATTTTTTAAAAAGAAATACATTTTTATGTTATATTTGAAAAACAAAACATCTAATTATAAATCGGTATTAAAATAATTGAAGTATAAGTAATAATTTCAAAAATATTATAAGCCAAAAATATTCACTCTCAATGTTTTTTAAGAAAAGTTTGAAAATCCCTCACATGAAAACCAATAGAAATTAATAATAATAGGCACTAACTAATTGAAATTTAAAATAAAATCACTAATTTGACATAATAAATTGATATAAACTTATTCATTTGAACATTTTATTTTCATTATAAATATACACCTATTATTACTTCAAAATAATTCTATGCTTTACATAACATCCATAATAGAATGTAAGTTAACATTGATGATAATTTAATTAATAATATCCTATGCTTTTAATATACATATTATTTAGGCAAAGACAAGAGGTTTATTTAGAGATTTTGGCTAATTTCTAATGCTTAGTTTATTAGGGTAAGGAGCTTTAGAATTATCTTTCCCTATCATACTATTATTTAGGGAAAGGCTCAATTATTTCCATGTCTTCTAGGTTGCAGGGAGGGATGGCTGCCCCAAAACATCCCTCTAACCCCAAACCAGTTTCATTCAAAGATGTAGTTAGAAATGTTTCACCCATCCTTTTGATGACAATATCTCCCCCTCCTCAAATCTACATTGTTGATCAGGTGAATTAGGTCCCTTCTTTGGATATTTAAAAGGAAGAGGTGGATGCTTATTTTAATACTCTGATGGAGGATGTAATCATCTATAGATTTAATGGTATTTGGCCATCTAAATGTAATTTATATAAATGGGTGCATGAGACATGGATGAGCCATTATGAAATTTCCCTATGTTATAGGGGTTTTTTGTTGTCCATTTTTGTGATTATCATGACTACTATAAATGCTTCTTGAAAGGCCCTTGGTTTTGGGGCACATCAGGGTTGTTCATCATACCCTAGTTTCTAGATTTTAAAGCTCTCAATCTTTTTATCACTAAGATGCTAGTTTGGGTTCATCTTCCAAAATTTCCTCTTCATTTATGGCATGCATACAAAGAAATAGGTAATACTTTGGGGACCTTATTAAAAAATGATAGTGAGTAGGCTTCAATAAGATTATGCACCTGTGCTCATTTTTGTGTTGCACTAGATATAAGCAAAGGAGTTCCTGATAAAACCATTTTAAAGTAAGTTAAAATGTAGCATGTTCAAATTTTTGAATATGAGAATACTAATTTTAGATGCCATAGATGAAAAAAACTAGGACATCTATATGCATTTTGTCCTTAGGGGCATTCTCAAGTAATGAAAAAGAAGGGAGAAAGGTCTAAAACAAACAAATGAAGTGCACCATATCTGACACTAGTGGAGGAAGATTGTTTTGAGGACCCGAAAATACAAGAGGACACATAATTGAGAGATAGAAAGAAAGGAGAAAAATCTGATCTAACTAATGGAAAATTTCCCATTGAAGTGATGACATAAACTATTCAGAAACCCCCTTTAAAGCAACTGATCGAGGAAATGAAAAGAGGACATGTGTTTGAAAGCTCATACTCAAACAAAGACCTATAGGAAAATAATACTTTGGAACCACTGATTTTAGATTAACAATTAGTTTTGGTAAATGCTAAACAAGAATTGTGGTAGGAGGTATAAAAGAAAAAAAAGTAAAAAGTCAAGATATCTAATTTGTTAGATTACTATCCCACAAGTTGATGTTGGCTTTTGGCGTTTAGGTAGTCAGTAGGCTTGTTTTCATTTGGAAATTATGGTATCTATTTATGAATCTTTGTTATATTGTTGGTATTTGAATCATGCATTTTATGGTTGTTTATTATAACACTCTTTTTATGGTTGAGGGACTTAAAAAACCTGGTATTTATCCAAAAAAAAAACATATTCTTTTAAACTCCCACCAAAATATCTCTATAGACTCCTCTATTTTCATGCAAACTTTAAAAAAACAACTTTAGTATTTACAATTAAAATTAACTAACCAATTGTACGTCATGCTAAAAATTAATGACTATTAACTCAACCATAATGTATTAACATTATGGTTCTAATACCATGTTAGAGGAAGACACAAATAAAATGTACTTGAATTGATTTTTTTTTTTGTGTTTTTGATGCTTCTAAATGGTCTATGGTCTATTGTCAATGGTCAATATTTAAATATCATAAAAATAAGAAAATATATGTAAATTCATTAATATATTAACACTTGGAATATTGCATAATCTACATGACTGGATATGAATGGGTTGAGTTCATTGCATGAGGGCAGTGAATTATAATTTTATATATAATGAACCTGATAACTATTAAGACAATAAATCATTAATAAACCAAGATCTGAAACAATAATCATTATTGATTCATATTGAATAAATTAAAATAAATACAAACCTAAACTATACTTAAATAATCATCAATTTAGAATTTAGAGTTGACATGCAAAATTCAAAGGAAACTAAAATCTAAAAAATATCTATTTTTAGTAGTTATTATTTATAGTAAGTTTTGCATGCAAGCACATGCAGCTCTAAAAATCTCCCAAAATAATCTTAACACTAAAATTATCCCATGGGATGAAATTCAACTGAAGTTGACATCTGGTCCTAAAAATATATAAATTTTAAAAATATAAAATTCCTAAAAAAATCACGAAATGATAATTTTGGGTCCTCAAATGATAACATATGGCCTCCTAGAAATATCTAAAATAACTATAAGATGATAGAATAGATTATGGTTATATAAAAAAAATTTAGATGATATTTTTAGCATGTGGAATAACTCAAATGGAGCTAGGGGTCAAAAGTTATGGCCTTTAGAAGATTGGCCTATTTTTTCTAAATCATTCTCCTCTGGTTGAAAACAACTCAACTCCAATGAGTTGCCTTGACTATACTACTGCCATTTTTATTTATCAATATTCTTTAGATCCCATTATATAATCCAAATGTTGTCTTCTTGCTTTAATCCTTCTCACTGCACCAAATACCTATTATAATTCCCTTGCCTTGTGCTCACTATCTTTTAATCCAAAATTAACACTATTTTTTCCTTCTTTGGAACATGTTGCTGCCAATTTACTTCATCTTCATCACCTTCAGCATCTTATCCATGGAATTCATATAAATCTAAAACATTAAATACTAGATATACATCAAAATTTTGTGGTAAACTCACCTCATAAGCATTGCCATTGATTTTTTTCACAATTTTGCATGGTCCAATTTTCTTGTACTTGAACTTGTTGTATGTGATTTTTGGAAATCTTTCTTTACTTAATTAAACCATTACCAACTCTCCTTATTCAAATACCTTGTATCTTCTTTTGACATATACTGATACTTTATATTTTTTCATTATTTTCTTGTAACTTTCTTCTTTCTCCTTGAAACTATTGTATATGCTCTGCAAACACTTTTACATCATGACTAGTTCAATTTGCAATTGACAATTGTACCAAATCTAAAATACCCATAGAATTTATCTCATAAACAATTTGAAATGGTGATTTTCATATTGATATATTCATTGAACTATTTTATGCAAACTCAATTTTTGGTAAATCCAAGTCCCATTGCTTGGGCTTCTCTCCCACTATGCATCTCAATATATTTCCTGATATCTTATTCATAAATTTTATCTTTCCATCTATCTATTTGTTTGTGGGTGATATGAACTACTAAATTTTATCTTAGTATCCATCTTCTTCCACAAATTCCTCCATAAATGACTTATAAATTTTGTGTCCCTATCTGAAGTAAGAGTTTTTGGAACACCATGCAACCTCATATTATCCTTCAAAAATAATTATACAACTCTGGTGGTATCATTAATTTTATTACATGTAATGAAATGAACCATTTTATAAAATATATCTACAACAATAAAAATTGAATCATTACCTCTCTATGTGTTTGGTAATTCCAACACAAAATCCATACTCAATTCTATCCATGGTCCTCTTAGAATTGGTAATGGCATGTATAATCCAGTATTTTATGCATGTCCTTTATCCACCTGACATATTCTACACTTTGAAACATACCTTGTTTTATCTCTCTTCATATTTGGCCAAAATTACATTTCCTCCACCAAATCTATTATCTTCATCTTACCAAAATGTCCAACCAAACCACCACTATGTAATTCTCTTATTATATTATCTCTATGAGACCTAACTAGAATGCATATTTATTTCTTTTTGAAGAGATAAAATTCTTGTATAAGATACTCATCATGAATAACATATATCCCACCTATTAATAAATTCATCCACTACTCAATTACCTTGCCAAAAATATGGATCAGTATCATATAATTTTTTGATAGCTTCAAATCCTACTAATTCACTCACCATAATAGTTAATAATGTCACCCTCCTGCTCAATGCATTGGATGCCTAATTCTATTTTCTTGATTTATGATTCAACATAAAAGTATACCCCTACAACAAATAAACCCACTTTGCATGCCTACTATTCAACTTCTTTTATGTATTCACATACTTCAAATCCTCATGATCTGTGAGTAGAATAAACTCTTTACACACTGGATAATGCCTCCAATATTTTAATGCTTGTACAATTGCATAAATTTCAACATCATTAGTAAAATAATTTGTTCTTACCTCATTCATTTTCTCACTAAAATATGATATTGGCTTTCCTACTTGACTCAACATAGTACCAATTTTCACGAATGAAGCATTGTAATCAACCTCAAACACTTTGTTGAAATATGATAATGCTAAAATTGGTCTTTAAGTAATCTTATTCTTAAAAAATTCAAAGATTTCTATGGCTGCTCTAGTCCATGCAAATTCCTTCCCTCTCATGCAATCTATTATTGGTGCCATAATACTACTAATTTTTTTAATAAATTTTCTATAAAAAGTTGCTAAACCATGGAAACTTCTTACCTTTGTAATGATTTTTGGAATAGGCCACTCAACAATTGCCTTTATCTTTTCTTCATCCAATCTCCCCACATCTACTTGCACTTATTCAAATTTACATATAAATTCTCCTTTCTTAGCAAATCTAGTACCATTCTCAAATGTTATAAGTGTTCTTCTTTAGTCTTAATGAATATCAAACTATCATCAAAATAAAAAACCAAAAACTTACCAATGTATTCTTATAGCACTGTATTCATCACCCTCATAAATGTTCTATGTGGATTAGATAATCTGAATGGCATCACCATCCACTCATATAAGCCATCCCTAGTCTTGAATACAATTTTCCACTCATCTCCTTCATGAATTTGAATTTGATAATAACCACTCCTTAGATCAATCTTGGTAAAATATTCTACTCCTACAAGCACATCCATCATATCATCTAAATGAGGTATATGAAATGTATACTTGATTGTAGTTTTATTAATTGTTCTACTATCCACACACATTCTCCATCCTCCATCTTTATTTGGAGTTAGCAATGTTGGTGTTGCACATAGACTCATACTCTCCCTTATCACCTTATTTTTTAGTAATTTAGTAACCTATTTATTTAATTATGTATGTTCTGTTAGACTCATCCTATAAGCTACTTGATTGGGTAGAGTTGATCCTAGAGTCAAATCAATGTGATTTTGAATATCTCTCTTTGATGGTAAACCATTTGGTAGCTCATCAAACATAACATCAACATATTATTTCAAAAGACTTATTTCTTCTATTGGTATTGGCATCATTTCTATTTCCTCATTCTTTACTACTAATACATAACATCAACTAGACACCTTCATATCTTGGATAAATTATTTAGTAGATAGAATGATTTCTATCTTCTCTTCCTCTTTAAGTGGTAATAAAACTACATTTGTACCACATTTCCAAAAATTATATGTTTTATTGCTCCATCATGAATTAATTTCTTATCAAATTACCATGATCTTCCCAATAACACATAACATGCATCCATCAGAATAAAATCACACCGTATTTAACAATTATAACTTTTTCCTATAGAAAACTTAATTAAACACCTTTTATCTATTGTAACCTTATTCCCTTTCTTAAACCATGAAATCCAATAAGGATTAACATGCTTTTCACATTGGAGATTTATTTTCTCTATCATTTATTTAGAAACCATATTTTCATAACTACCATCATCTATAATTACTTTACATACCTTTCCACCTGAAGTACATCTTATTTAAAAAATATTTGATCACAAACATGCATCACCACCTTCTTTATTCTTAAAATATTTCTTCCTTAGATCGATCATTGTTCTTCTCGTCATGAGATTCTCTCCAATATCTTCTGGTGAAACTTTAGTATTTTTCTCATCTATCTCAACCTCAACTAGATTCACTCTTATGAGATCTTCTTACCTCCTTTATTGATCTTGATGATGTTGACACTCAAATACCTATTCATAAACCATAAAAAACACAATATCTATGCTTATTCATAAACCATCCTCTAGCACCACCATAACCTCATCCTCTTTAAAATCCTCTTGCTCTTTATTGGTATCAAAATCCTTACCTATTCTCATCTTGCCTTTTTGCACCATGTGATGATTCACATCTATTGGTATTAGACCCACCTTTGGTGGTATTAAACCTACCTTGTCCCCTATTTTTAGGTGATCTACCTCTTCTTGGACCAAGAAACATTCTTCTAAAATTCTATCTATTTTATTTTTCTTCTGCCTTTAAAGATAATTGATAAGCCTCCTCCACACAAAGTATTCTATGCATGCATAATTCATCTTGAATAGTAAATTTCAAACCATTTACATATCTTAAGGCCATCTACTCTTTTGTTTCATCATTCTCCAATTGTATGGAAATATTATAAAATTCATCTGTATACTCTTCTATACTGTGATATTTTGGCCTCAAATTTTGAAATCTTATGTATAGGGTTTATGCATAATCTACAAAAAGAAATTTCTCCATCAGCTTCTTCTCCATCTTTTTCTAGGAATTAATATTCTCTTTACCTTTTCTCTGTCTCTCCTTTTGAAGGTGATCCCATCAAATCATTTCATGAACTTTCAACTTTGTGCATGCAAACTTTACCTTCTTGACTTCCCTCATAGTCTTCCACTCAAAGAATTTCTCCATGTTATTCTTCCAATCTATCAACTCCTCTAGTTTTAAACTACCTCCATAATATGGAACATCAACCTTGATTCCTTCATTTCTTCCTTTTAAATCTTGAACCATCCTCTCTTCCATTAATGGTGGCTACTCTTGCTATTTTTTTCTTGTTAAAATTCTTCATCATGAATTGTGTCCTCTTCATCACCATCTTGTCCTCTTCTCTATTTGGTGATAACCTCAATTAATTATTCCACTTGACTCTATATCTATTGTATAGTTTGGTTCATCTAAGCAATACATTCTTGTCTTCTCACCATGTCTTACTCTATTATTCAAACTTGCTCTGATAGCAGATAACTAACCCACAAACTATCAAGACAATAAATTATCAATAAGCTAAGATATAAAATAATAATTAGTATTGATTCATATTGAATGACTTGAAATAATTACAAACCTAAACCATGATTAAATAATCTTTAACTCATAATTTAGAGTGGACATAAAAAATTTAAAAAAAACTAAAATCTAAAAAAATGTCTATTTTTAGTAGTTGTTATTTATAACAAGTTTTGCATACAAGTGCGGACATATCTAAAAATATAATTAAAAACTCTAAACACTATAATTAGTATATGAGATGAAATTGAATTAAAGTTAACATCTGGTCCTAAAAATATATAATTTTTTAAAATAGAAAATTCCTATAAAAAAAAGTAATTTTGGACCCTTAGATGATCACATATGACCTCCAAGATATATATAAAACAACTATAATTGGATACATCAGCTTATGGCAGCATCAAAATTTTTGAGATGGTCATTTTAGCATGTGAAAGAGCTCAAATGGAGCTACGGGTCAAAAGTTATGGCCTCTGAAAGATTGGCATATATTTTTTACATCAATATAGGGTTTGGAAAAGTTTATAAGAGACTCAAAAGCTTCAAGAGAATAATGATATAGAAAGGGTGAGATTTTAGAGAGGATGTAGAAGGAGGAAGAATCTAAAGAGAAGATGGTTCTAGAATATAACCACTATACAGGTGGAAAACAATATTAAATAAACATTATGTTCAAGAAACACTTATTTTTCTTCTACATATTCCCATAATTCCTTTGTAATTAATACATTTTTCATTTTATATTTAAATAAAATAATTTTTTTTATTTTAAATTAATTTAAGAATAATTAATAATTTCAAAAATATTAAAAACCACAAATATTCACTCTCATTTTTTTAAAAATTAAAAATCCCCCAATCAAAAAGCAATAAAAAGTAATAATAATAGGCACAAATTAATTGAAATTAATAAAATAATAATCACTAATTTGACATAATAAAATGATATAAATTCATTCATTTGAACATTTTATTTTTATTAAAAATACATGCCCTTTACTACTTCAAAAACATTGTATGTTTTACATAACATCCAAAATAGATGGAAAGTTGATAATTAATGAGAATTTAGTTTATTGTATCTTATTATTTTAATATACATTTCTCTTAAACTCCCACCAGCAACTTTATGTAGACTCCTCTATTTGATTGCAAGCTGAAAATAACCACCTTCAGTGTTTACAATCTAAAAATCACTAACCAGTTCTACTTCTTCCTCACAATTAATGACTCTTATCTCAATGAAAATGTATTAACATTATGGTTATGATACCATATTAGAGAAAGACAAATAAAATGTACTTGAATTGAATTATTTTTTTATTGTGTTTTGGAAGCTACTAGATGGTTTGTAGTCTATTGTAATGGTCAATACTATACTATCATAAAATTAGGAAAATATATGTAAATATATTAATATATTAATGCATGAAATATTACATAATCCACATGATGGAATATGAATGGGTTGAGTTTATTTCATGAGGGTAGTAAATGATATATTTATATAGGGCTTGGAAAAGTCTAGAAGAGGATTGAAAACTTCAAGAGAAGAATAATATAGAAAGGGTGAGATTATAGAGAGGATGTAGAAGGAGGAAGAATCTATAGAGAAGATGGTTATAGAAAATAACCACTATCTAGGCGGAAAAAATTATTAAAAAACATTATGTTCAGGAGGCACTCCTTTTTCTTTTACATACTACCATAATTCCTTTACAAGAAATATATTTTATATCTTATATTCCCCCAAAAAATATATATCTAATTTTAAATCAATAGTAAAATAATTTGAGTATAAGTAATAATTTCAAAAATATTGAAAACCAAAAACATTCATTCTCAACATTTTCTTAAAAAAAAGTTTCAAAATCCCAAAAAAAACCAACAAAAAGTAATAATAATAGGCACAAATTAATTGAAATTTAAAAAATAAAAATCACTAATTCGACATAATAAAATTATATAAATTTATTCATATGAACATTTTATTTTCATTAAAAATACATGCCCTTTACTACAAAAACATTCTATGTTTTACATAACATCCAAAATAAATGGTAAGCTAATATTGATGATAATTTAATTTATCATATCCTGCGCTTTTAATATACATATTTTTTAAACTCACACTAGTAAATCTATGTAGACACCTTTATTTATTTGTAAACTTAAAACAATAAGCTTTAGTCTTTACAATCTAAAAATCACTAATTAGTTATACATCATGATTACAATTAGTGACTCTTAACTCAACCAAAATGTATTAACATTATGGTTCTGATAAAATATTAGAGAAATAACAAATAAAATGTGCTTGAATTAAATTTTTCTTTTCTTTTCGATGTTTCTAGATGGTATGTAATCTATTTTTAATGGTTAATACTATAGTATCAAAAAAATTGGAAAATATATGTAAATGCATTAATCTATTAAAAATCATAATATTACATTATCTACATGATTGGATATGATTGGGTTCAGTTTATTGCATGAGGGTAGTGAATGATATATTTATATAGGGTTTGAAAAATTCTAGAAGACACTCAAAATTTTCAAGAGAAGAATGATATAAAAAGGGTGAGTTTCTAGAGAGGATGTAGAAAGAGGAAGAATCTAGAGAGAAGATGGTTCTAGAATAAAACCACTATCTTGGTGGAAGAAAATATTAAATAAACATTATGTTCAGGATGTACTTCTTTTTCTTCTACATATTCCCATAATTCCTTTGAAAGAAATATATTTTTCATCTTATATTTCAAAAAAAAAAAAAAAACCAATTTTAAATCATTAGTAAAATAATTAAAGTATAAGTAATAATTTTTAAAATATTGAAAAACAAAAATTTTCACTCTCAACTTTTTTTTTAAAGAAAAGTTTGAGAATCCCCCACACAAAAACCAACTAAAAGTAAAAATAATAGACACTAATTAATTTAAAATTTAAAAAAATCACTAATTTGACATAATAAAATGATATAAACTTATTCATATGAACATTTTATTTTCATTAAAAATACACACCTTTTATTACTTTAAAAAAAAATCTATGCTTTACATAACATCCATAATAGAAGGTAAGTTAACATTGATGATAATTTAATTAATAATATCCTATGCTTTTAATATTCATATTTTTTTAAACTACCACCAAAATCTCTATATACACTCCTCTATTTTCAAGCAAACTTAAAACAAAAACCTTTAGTATTTACAATTAAAAATCACTAACCAATTATGCATCATGCTCACAATTAGTGAATCTTAGCTCAACCACAATGTATTAACATTGGGGTTCTTATACCATATTAGAGAAAGACACCAAAAAAAGGTACTTGAATTAAATTGTTTTTTTTTTTTTTTTTTTTTTTGTTTTTGTTTTTGTTTTCGATGCTTATAGATGGTCTATGGTCTATTTTCAATGGTCAATATGTCAATATCATGAAAATAAGAAAATATATGTAAATGCATAAATCTATTAACACTCAAAATATTACATAATATACATGATTGGATATGAATGGGTTGAGTTTATTGCATGAGGACAGTGAATGATATTTTCATATAGGGTTTGTAAAAGTTATAAGAGACTCAAAATCTTCAAGAGAAGAATGATATATAAAGGGTGAGATTGTAGAGATAATGTATAAGGAGGAAAAATCTAAAGAGAAGATGGTTTTAGAATATAACCACTATCTAGGTGGAAAAAAGTATTAAATAAGCATCATGTTTAGGAGGTATTTATTGTTCTTCTACATATTCCCATAATTATTTTGTAAATAATACATTTTTTATATTATATTTAAACAAAATAAAACATTTTATTTTAAATTGGTAGTAAAATAATTAAAATATAAGTAATAATTTCAAAAATATTGAAAACCAAAAATATTCACTCTCATTTAAAAAAATCAAAATTAAAATCCTCCAATAAAAAACCAATAGAAGGTAATAATAATAAGCACAAATTAATTGAAAATAAAAAATAAAAATCTTTAATTTGACATAATAAAATGATATAACTTTATTCATTTGAAGTTTTTATTTTCATTAAAAATACATGCCCTTTACTACTTCAAAAACATTCTATGTTTTTCATAACATCTAAAATAGATGGAAAGTTGATATTGATGATAATTTAATTTATCGTATCCTATGATTTTAATATCCATTTTTTTAAAACTCCCACTAGTAGCTCTATGTAGACTCGTCTATTTGATTCTAACCTAAAAATAACAACCTTTAGTCTTTATAATCTAAAAATCACTAACTAGTTCTACTTCCTCCTCATAATTAATGACTCTTAGGTAAACAAAAATTTATTAACATTATGTTTATGATACCATATTATAGAAAGATATAAATAAATTATACTTGAATTGAATTAATTTTTATTTTATTTTCGAATCTACTAGATGGTCAATGGTCTATTGTCAATTGTCAATATTATAGTATCAAAAAAGTAAGAAAATATATGCAAATACATTAATCTATTAACACTAAAAATATTACATATTCTACATGATTGGATATGAATAGGTTGAGTTTATTTCATGAAGTAAGTGAATGATATATTTATATAGGGATTGGAAAAGTCTAGAAGAGGCTTGAAAGATTCAAGAGAAGAACGATATAGAAAGGGTGAGATTCTAGAGAGGATGTAGAAGGAGGAAGAATCTATAGAGAAGATGGTTCTAGAATATAACCACTATCTAGGTCGAAAAATTTATTAAAAAGCATTATGTTCAGGAGGCACTTCTTTTTCTTCTACATATTGGCATATTTCCTTTACAATAAATACATATTTTATCTTCTATTCCCAAATAAAATCTATCTAATTTTAAATCAATATTTAAAAAATTAAAGTATAAATAATAATTTCAAAAATATTGAAAACCAAAAATATTCACACTCAACATTCTTTTTTTTAAAGTTTCAGAATCCCCCACACAAAAACCAATCGAAAGTAATAATAATAGGCAAAAATTAATTGAAGTTAAAAAAAAATAGAAAATCACTAATTCAACATATTAAAATGATATACATTTATTCATATGATTATTTTATTTTCATTAAAAATACACGCCCTTTACTACTTCAAAAGCATTTTATGTTTTACATAACATCCAAAATGGATGGTAAGCTAATATTGATGATAATTTATTTTATCATATCCTAAGCTTTCGTTATAGTATTTTTAAAACTCCTACAAGAAATTCTATGTAGACTCTTCTATTTGCATGCAAACTTAAAACAATAACCTTTAGTATTTACAATCTAAAAATCACTAACTAGTTGTACATCATGCTCACAATCAGCTACTCTTAGCCCAACCACAATGTATTAGCATTATGGTTCTAATACCATATTATAGAAATACACAAATAAAATTTACTTGAATTGAATTTTTATTTTTTTTTGGTGTTATCAAAGCTAGTAAATAGCCCATGGTCTATTCCCAATGGTCAATACTAATGTATATAAAAAAAGGAAAATATATGTAAATGCATAAATCTATTAACAATTATAATATTGCATAATATACATGATTTTATATGAATTGGTTGAGTTTATTTCATGAGGGAAATGAATGATATATTTATATAGGGTTTGGAAATTCCTAGAAGAGACTCAAAAGATTTAAAAGAAGAATGATATAGAAAGGATGTGATTATAGATATAATGTATAAGGAGGAATAATATAGAGAGAAGATGGTTCTAGAATAGAACCAATATCTAAGTGAAAAAAAATAATAAATAAACATTATTCCAACCCCCAAACCTCTCCCTAACCTTTAATTTTTAGTTGGATTATAACATTATAATATGGGTCCTGAGAACTAGGCTTGATCAGGTACCCATTTACAAAGCACATTATGTTACCTAATGTTTGATATCTAATTATTTAAGATTAATATCCATAATATTTAACATGTCTCAAAATTTGATGAATTTAATTACATACAATGTTTTAGTAAATATATCTACAACCTAGTCTTCTATTCCATAAAAAATTAGCTCTACCACTTTTTTGAATATGAAGTCATGAACAAAGTGATAATTAAACTTAATATTTTTTGATATATCATGAAATACATTATATTTTTCCAAATTGATAGGGATTTTATTTCCACAAAATATAGTATTTGGATTATTTTGTGGTAGATGAACTTCCTGAAGAAATCTTATTGGCCACATAGCTTCTTGAGATGCCTTCTAAGAACTAGTATATTTAACCTTTATATATATGAGAGACATTATAACCTACTTATTTATCCATGATATTGTATTTAAACCAAGGTGAAATACATATTCTAAGTTGATTTTTTATCATCTAGATTACATGCATGATCTGAATCTATATAGCCCGTTAAGGTAGGTTAAACTCATTATTGATATTCAATCCCAAGCCTATATTTACCTATAATATACTCTATAATATTATTTTGGTTTATTTATAATAGTAATAATTAGGATCTACTATTTATCTAGAAATAATGCCAACTATATATGCAATATTTGGTCTAGTGATACTGAAGTATAAGAGATTAATAAGAAGTTGTTGATGAAGTGTTCTATATAATTTTATCAATTTAGAGTTAACACTTAATCTCACCCCAAATTCACATGGTGTAATATATAGTTTATATTCAAGCATCCTAGTTTTTTTTAATACATCAATGGAATATTTTGATTGAGAAATCAAGATCCTATATTTTTCTTGCAAAATAGTGCATCATACCTATGTCACCTTTCTCAAAATCCTTTTTTAGTTATTAATTATTATATATAATGTAATTCATATGATCTATTGTAATAATTAGATGATCAACATAAAATACAACAATAAAAATTTGACCATCACTATGCTTTACATAAATATTTGGATCAACTTTACTTGTTTTGAACCATGCTTCAATAAGATACTAAGTTATTTTAGGGTACCATGTCATTGGATCTTGTTTAAGACCCTATAATGACTTTTTGAATCTACATACTGTATTTTGTTCAGTATATTTGATAAACATTTATGGTTTCAACATGTATACTTATTCCTTTAAAAATCCATGTTAAAATGCACTCTTAACATCCATTTGATGAATTTTACATCCATATTTCACAGGTAAGGAAACTATCATATAAATTGAAGTTATTTTCATAACTAGAGTAAGAGTTTTAGTATAATAAATACCTTATTTTTGTCAAAAAACTCTATCCACCAACCTTGCCTTGTGTTTCTCCATGACTCCATTTGAAGTGAATTTTGTATTGTAGATCCATTTGCAACTAACCATGTTCTTTCCTTGTTGAATGGGTTTCAACTCCCAAGTTTTAATTTTAGTTATAGAGTTTTACTTAGATTGAATTGTTAATTACCATTAAAAAATTTCTTTTTCTTCCTCATATATGTTTGGATGATCAACGTTCATCACCCTAGTCATAAGAGTATACATATCAATAAGACGTTTAGGACCTTCCTAGTAGATTTATTAGATAGCTTTTATCTTTCCTATGGTTTCATTTACACTTTCACTTGATGCCTTAATTTGAATCCTACCTTATTATATAGAATATTCCACACCTTTTTTTGAATCATCAACATTAGTAACCTCATCCTCTTCTATCAATATTAGCAGAGAATATGTTTTAGTGGAATCATCATTATTAACAATGTCTTCATAAAATTATATAATACTTTTAAAATGGAATTATCGATTTTTAGTATTATATAACCTATATGATTTTTATTATTCACTAAACCTAGTCATTATGTACTTATCAATTTTTTTATACAACTTTTTTCTTTTTTAAAATTATGAATATTATCATATGCATTAAAACCAAAGACTTGAAAGTGAGAGATTGTCGGATTTATGCCAATCCATTCCTCTTCTAGAAATACATTCGTGCCTACCTTAGTAGGGGTATTATTGATAATATATGTTTATGTATCAATTAATTCATCCAAAATTTATCTTTTATATTTGTAGAGTAAAACATAAATCTATCCATTTCCATAACAGTTATATCTTTCTTTTCTTGACCCCATTTTTTGAGGTATGCAAGAAACAACACATTATTTATTTATGCCATGTGGATTGAAAAAACCTAGGAGATATTTATTTATATATTTTTTATACCTATCTTTCCTTATTATCATTATATACCTTCCAATTTGGTTGTATAAAAAAACATTAAACTCTATAAATTTATCAAACACTTCACTTTTCTTTTGGAGAAAAATATACCCAAACTCTACTACTGTAATCATGTATGAAAATAAGTACACACCTTGATCTTGAGAGTGAAGGTGTTATTATATATCACATCACTATGAGCCAAATCAAAAGGAACCTTTTCTTTCCATGATTTTCCTTGTGGTAAACTTTCCACATGTTCCTTTCCCATAGCACAACCTTTACAAATGATGTGCCTTTAATGATTTCTAGGAAGCCCATAAACCAAATTTAAATTTTACAATGGCAATGACCTTATATTAATCATTCACATAGTTTATTAGGAATTTATAATTGTATAAATATATTTTTTATCCTTGATTTGTAATTTTAAATATAGAAAGAAGATTTGTTTTTAAGTATGGAACTAACTTCAGATTTTTAAAAATACCATTATCAAATTTATCAGTTCTAGTCCTTTAAATTTTAAAGAATTGTTATTACCCAATTTATATCACTAATTAATTATTAATATTATTTTTATTATGGATAATTTGTAATGTATCACTAGAATCAGTGACCCAATGATTCTTATAAGAACTATTTACTTTAAGAGGCACATCAAAAGTGTTCCTTTTGGAATCATATTTTTTTGAAACATTTATTATTTACATTTGTGTATCATTGATTATTTTGTAACATTCATTAGATTTGTGACCTAAATTATTAAAAGAATGACATTTAAATTTGGGTCTACCTATATGATCATCATGATGCTCGTATGATTTGTGTTATCATGCTTCCAAATCATCTCTTGAATTATGTTGATTGTCTTAAAAATTCTTGTAGTTCAAATTTTTATTTATCATGAAGGTGTGAGAATCATCATTAAAAGTCTCCTTTTCCTTGATTATATTTTTTTATTCCTAAACTAACTTGGCACATAGGTATTTAGGTTTGATATTTGTAAATTTTTTTGCAATATCTAGGCTCTTATAAATGGGTGATAAGATCTTGGTACAATTTGTAGTATTATTTGCATAGAATTATTATCATTTATACTCTTTCTAAAATTAGTAATTTCATTATTATTTTAAATTCATTTTTATTAAATGATAAACTAACTCTTGTGTGTTTAAAAGACTCATATTATACAATTCTATAGTGAGAATTAGTATCCATACATCACTTGAATTATCATATATGCTCTTTAAGGTATTCCATACCTTGACTCCACTTCTCTCATTGAAAACTTTTGAAAATATTTTATCCAAAAGAGTGATCTTTATCCATGTCGCTTCCATTATGTCTCTTTTATTACAATTATCTTGATCCTTGCTAGGATTTTAGGGCATTTCTTTCCACATTAATAAAAAAGCTCATAACACTTTATAAGGGTTAGAAACATCTCCATATGAAATACCCCATTATAATATTTTTTCCATTTAACTTAATTTATTGAAAAGGACTAATATTAGATTCCATTATGAGTAAATCCCTTAAAATAAATGACTTGATTTGAAAAACAAAATCCCAAAAGATAATTTCCACATGTTTATGAAAATCCCCTTCTTAATATGATTTTTTAAAATAAAATTGATAAGAAATAACACTTTTCTAAGATTTATAAATATTTATTCCCATACACCATATCAAATATTATCCCTTAAAAATTCTATTAATTTAATATTTTATATAGAAACCACTCTCATAAACCTAAAAAGGGAAAAAATCCACTCTTCACAAAATATAGATTATTCCTTCTTTTATTAAGGTCTTTAAAAAATCTAAATTGATATTTAATTATTCATTATTCAATATGAATTTAATTCAAAATGGACATGAAAATAATATGTGTTTGGATTTATTTTGTAGTACCTAATTGTAAACTTACACATTAGTTCATAATTATGAAAATTTTCAACAACTCTCCATAGAAAATGTTACTGCACTATTTTTAGCAGTAATTTCCTTTCAATATAAAAACACGTTTGTGGCTAATGATGGAGGAATAAATTAAAAAACACCTAAATAAGGAAGGATATCAAGTGGGAACCATAGAGGATATTTGGGTTATGACATAACACAACTAGAACATGTAAAAATATCATACAATGGACAAATTTAGGCAACCTAGCTTTGATACCATATCAAAAAAATGGGAAAATATTTATAAATGCATAAATGTATCAATATTTAAAATATTAAAGAATGTACATGATTGTATCTGAAGGGGCTGAGTTGATTGCATGAGGGGGGTGAATTATTGTTTTATAGAGGGTTTGGAAAAGTCTAAAAGAGCCTACATAATCTTCAAGAGAATAATGATATAGAAAGGGGAGTCTTCTAAAGAGGATGTAGGAGGAAGAATATAGAGAGAGGATGGTTATGGAATGGAATCACTATCCTAGGTGAAAATAATTATTAAATAAACATCATTCCAACATGCACATTAATCATTTAGTTGATGGTCTGACACTAACCAATATGGAAGACTTGGAAAATATTAATACATATACTGTTGAGAAGAATTTATTCCTTTAAAGAATTTACTTTCAATAGTTTTTGAGAGCAAGAAAGAGAATAAGGAAAATAAGGATGGATAAATCCCTGTGGAAAAATGGTAGTAGAACAAAAAATTTAGAAATAAGTCGAAGATATATCAAATTATTAAATTTAGCTAGCCTATAAAATATTTTCAAGTGACATTTATGTAGCTATAACTTATATTTTAATTATTGTTCCCATTTGTATATTATGGAGTCTACCACCAAAATTAGTGAGAAATCATGAAATAATTTTTTAATATTAGATATTATTTTTCTATGAAAAAAATTGGAAGAAAATTAATGATATGTCCTCAATCTAAGAGTGAGCTTAACATGCATTCACAAACTCAGTGTATGTTGACAACAAGAGTTTTTTTTTTTTCAACTTTTTTTGTTGACTTTATTAACGATAGCCTTTGAATGTCCATTTTTCATCCATTTCAATGGTCCTAATTCCACATCATGACTTGGTATGACATTTAAAAAAAAAATTCCCCATGTTATCCACACAAAATTAAAAAAAAAACGTGCTGAAAACCACAATCTATATTGTAAACCATCGACAAGTGTTTTTCATAGTTGTAGCCCCATGGTATCCACAGATTTTGTTAAAACATTCTACTAGAAAAGATTAATATCACCCCATTACTCTGCTCATGAAATCCACCTTGAATCTTTGACTCCTTTAAATGATTTTTTTCAATATATGCATAGACTTTGATTGAATTCATGGGTATTTTTCCCTTTCAAGTTTTGTTGTTTATATTTTTTTGATTGTAAGTAGATTGGAAATAAGATTTTGATTATCTATAACTCTTTTACTAAAAAAACTTGTTAGCACATGGAAACCCATCAAAGGTTTTGACCCCAAAATATAAATACAAAAAGCTCACTAATTAGATTATAGATCAATAGGTTAAGTGTCAAGTTGAAAATCAATTATTACATATTTATAACAAATTACATGCTAAAGAAACTATTATTACTTAGTTCACTACAAATAATGTATACATTAAAAATAAAAAATGAATGACATAAATTAGATAAAATATCCCTATAAAACCCAATTTTATGTTTATGTAGTTCATAGATTAAAAATATTCAAAATTCCCTATTCTAAACCATTCAAAGATAACCAAAATAATGTTCAAATCCCCTGTAGGAAGATTTTTTTTTTAAATTGCATTGTATAAGATTATAAAATTTAATATGATATTATAGAGTTCTATATAATATACAATGTTTAACTTAACACTAATTTGATAATAAATTACATGATATATAATATAAAAAAATCATAAATGTTTCCAATTACAATTTTCTCCATATGTGTGAACCAACACTAGTCGATAAAACATAGAAATGAACCATCTAAGAGTAATTATTAAAAATAAGTGATGTTTCAACTGAACTACTATTGAGTCATATTCCCCACATGATAATCCATGAGAAAATACATTTGTGGCTAGTTTATTTTTGAAAACAAAAAATATAAAAAAGAGTGAACCTAGGAAGAGAAGAAAATCATTACAGTCCATTGAAATCATAGGATTCAATCATTGAAATCATAGGATTCAACCATTGAAGAAAATGGTTACTTCCAAATAAATGCTACAAAGTTAATTCTTAGATTTACCCACCTCTAGTGAATTACAATTGAAATTTTTAATGAAATTAGATCATTATATTGTCATAGGACAAAATGTTTGAAACCAATTCTACTCATAAATGTCCACCAACTCATTACCACATTTATGTATTGCACGTAAAATTAGGAAACAAAACTAAAATAACATTGATTTCATGGGAAAAACACACATAAATTAAAAATAAGAAGCTCATTGAATTTTGGACAAAATAAATCTTCCTCTTAATGCATAAATAATATCAAATAATGCATTATAAGTAAAGCAAAGCCTAATGGGTTGGTTTATATTTGTGACATTAAATGTGGAATGATATTATAAAACTAAGTAATGACCTATGTTGGCCATACCCATGGATCAAGTTGCATGTAGTATGTAAAAAGGGTCAAAGGGAACAATAGATTAAATAATTATAATTGAATAATAGAGAGTAAAAATTGAGGGAGGTGAAGGGAGGAGTGTTGTGAAATATTAATTTTTTTAACAAATTATGCGAGGTACTTTAAATGGAAATTTTGATTTTTTGTATGGATAACTACTGAAATAAAGTGTGTCACTAAAATATTTTTATTATAAAGTTATATATATATATATATATATATATATATATATATATATATATATAGTTAACCAATGTAATATCTAATAATAAATGCATCTTTTAGTTAATGCCAGATGGAAAGGACTAGTTATTCAAATCAATAACATGTTATTAAGTATAGATAATAACATCATATTGTAACATAGTGAATTTTCAATTGATGAGGGTTGTGTACATTGTGCATGTTACATTGCATGGATAGATGGGCTTGTTTTTTTGTAATTTCATGACAAAAAAGTCATTTTTGTGGAAGTGAATCTGAAAATAGTTGTTGTTGAAATCATAGGCAAGAGGGATGCTCCAAAAGGAATATTGAGTAAACTAAATGAGGACATTTTTTAAATATGTTTTTCAACATGATATTGAGATTTGTTATGAAAATTAATAACCCAAACATGAATCAACACATCAAGAATGAAATAAAATAGGCCAAATGACTTTTGTTGATTTTGATATTCCTTTTTTAGAAGACACACCTACAGAGTGTTTAGAAGAGGAAAAATATTTATTTTAATGTGTCTAATTTTGAAGTGCATAATAATGTAACTATTGTGCAAACATTCTCCCTTTTATGAAATATAATTTTTGTGTTTCTTGTTTTTGTCATAGTTTCCATTATTTTTGGTGAGGTGGAAAATGATGATTCAATGCCATAGACAAGTTTATTGTGCGATATGTGTACTATTTTTTTTGGTTTTTGTAATTATTAAATGATGAGTTTTTTTAACTCATTAAATTAATGGTATAACTAATTATATTTATTATGTTTTCATTATTTTTAGATGGCACTATGTGGCCTAGATATTCACTTCCTTCCTACTTTTTTTTGTAATGACATTTTTATTCCACTACCATTCTGAATCTAACTCACACTTCTAATTATCAACTATTTAAAATTTATATGTTATTAAAAGATGCCAAATCTATTCATTGACATATATTTTGTGTTCATTTATGTTGTAAGTGTTATTACATCATTTTTATTCATATATTTAATTACTTCATAATTCACAGTGTTTTATATCAATTGGTTTAATGAAACATTTTTCTTGTATGTTGGATCAGATGGCAAGAAGGTGGGATCAAATTTTACACCTTCCACTTTAGAACTTGTTGAGGTCAACATACCCCATTTTTGAAAATTGGGACTCTTGAGATACTTTGAACCTTAACCCTAAAACCATGGCATGTTTTGAACAATTAGAATTTGAAGATCATCCACTTTGATAGAAGTAGGCTTATTAATTTATGATTTTGCTTTAAACTTTCATAATGTTTTTATAATTGATATTCATGTCTTATAGTTGGGAGTTTCATGGAGCCCTTGCTGATGGATCATGCTTAAAAAACCCTAGCATAAACCCTTGGTTTAAATTTGCATTTGGTGAGAGCATTTGGTGGGAATATTTTTAATTTGTTTTGGTATTAAGCCCTAATTTTTATGTTAAGGATTTGTCATGATTTAACATGAAAAACCTTAATAAAAAAATAATGCTTAGTCCCATTTATTTTCCCCCTTAATTCTTTATATTTATAACATGGTCTAGTGTTATTCTAGCAGGGTCTTTTTATTTCTATCATGGTCCCTTTTATCACCTATTTAGCCTAATGTCTTAATGCTAAGGCCTCATTCATGTTTATTAACATGAATGAGACCTTAGTCTTTATATTTTAGCCTAGTTTTATTTAATCCCAGCTATTAACTTGAAAACCTTATTCTTTTGCTGATCTAATGGTCTACACTTCATCATGGCCTTTAATTAGATGGAGCAAAGCCAACACTAAAAAGTTAAAGGCTCATGAAGCTCTACAGAGTCACCATGTAGCAATCCTACATTTGATGTTTAATAGAAAATGGTCCCATATATTAAATACAATAAATGGTGTGTAACTACTTGGATCATGATCGATGGATCTTGCTTCATCATAGTTTTTAATTGAATAGAGTGAAAACAACATTGAAAAGTCAAAAGACCCAAGAAGCCACACAAAGTCATCACATAACACTCCCACATTGGAACATAAAAACTTGATGAGCTTAAATTTGACATTCACATGACCGTCATTAGACATTCGTGAAGCCATATTTGACATCTGCATGATCATCAAATTTAATCCCACCAAAATTAAGAAATTCATGGGATAAAATTTGATGTTCATGTGACCGTCATTTGACATCTGAAAGGTCATCTTTGATGTTCATGAGGCTATCAAATGCAAGATCTACAAAAATTTTACTTAAACAAAGGGATCATGTGTTTTTATCATTTGAAGGGGCCACTTTGATATTATACTTTAAAAAAACTTATCATAAAATGCTTTAACCTAAGTATTTTCATGTTTATTAATATAAAATAGACTTAGATAAAAGCATTTAAACCTAAGTCCTTTATATAGCCATGCACTGATTAAAGCTCACGCATCTTGCAAGATCCAATGATCCATGTTTCATTATGGGGGATGATCCAATGACACAAAATCATCGATGAATTTTTAATAGTTTTACAAAATCCTATGGGATTGACACATGGCAGAAACATGTTTAATATGTGACTAGTGCAAGATACGAAACTCAAAAAGCCCATGGAGGTGCCAAGTGGCATAACCATGAGACTCAATGAAAATGTTTCCAATGGCATATGAGGGCTTAGATCATGATCAATGGCCTGCATTGATCCTTGGATCTTGATCGAATGGTGTGAAACAAAATGGAATTTTTAAATACCAACAACTAGTGATTCAAAGGCATTTATGAAAAATGACATGAAAGTGCTAGATAGATACCAAATAATCACCACACAACCATAAAACTACAAAAAAAAGATCTTGTGTGATCAAAAATACAAAAGTATAAAATCAAAGGTCAAAATCAAATTTGAGCCATGTATCAGCTGAAGTCCGAGTAAGCCATCACCATTAAAGCTTCAAGAAATCCCAAAACTTGCATTAAAGCCCTCATTTAAGCCTCGATTAATCACAGTTAAGCTAAAAGAAAGTCTAATTACAATTTAAGCACAAAATAATTAACCTAGAGACCATTTAAAACACAATAGTAATAAATTTACAGAGTTTGAAAGACATGATAAGCTTTAGAGGATCAAATAATAGGGCTGATTAGAATCTGAGTTGAAAGGTAGATTCCTAGATTCAAGACAATAAGTTTAGGATGTTTAAATGAAATTCTAGAAATTATCGTTGACAAGGTCCAAAGTCTAGTGCATGGTCATAGGAACTAGAGAGACTCTTGAAGGATGAGGATGAATTAATGGAAAAGATTGAAAAGCTCCTAAGGACAATGCTCAAAGACCCTACACAACCCACTCTCCTAGGCATCATCAAGGATGATGAACTCAAACATAGGGCTATTTTGGTAACCTAAGAAATAAAAATTAAAAGTCAAGGCCAGTCTATGGAAGATAATATTAGGATCCTATTTATGATCCTTAATATAGGGGAAATGATAGCTAAGGATAAAAGAATCAAAGAAGCAATGGCCAAAAATGATAAAGAATTGGATGCTCTAGCTGACCAAGAGTAAGAGTGTCTATTGAAACTAGTTGTGGACTTAGAGATGGTTCATGAACAACACCTGAGGGCTATGGACACACTTCAATAATAGCAATAAATTTATTAAGAGCAGGGCCCACAAACCAATTAGTTGAATGATATTTTATTTTGTAAAAACTTTGTAATATTTTGAAAATAAAATATCCTTTGTAGAGGCATATGCTAGTTTGTTAGTGTATTGCCTCTAGGTCAATTTAGTTTGAAAAAGCCAATGTATTCTATAATTTTGTAGAAAAAGGACAACTGTCCTTACTTTTTTCACATTTATATCTTCTAATTGGCCAGTATACTACCTTGTCCTCCTATAAAAGGAAGTACTACCATCTTGTAAAGGGAGATAATTTTGAGAACAAAATTGTATACTTTGAGAAATTAATACATTCAAGGAGTTATGAAAAGATTGCCCAAATTTATTTGTGTCAACTATTACATGGATTTTCTCTCAATTTCTAGTCTTAAGTCTTAAGTTTGAATAGTTTATATAAATTATGAGTTACATCTTTGATTATAGGGTTGTTAATTTGTGTTTATGCTAGATTAGTTGAATGATCTTCAGTTTACTTCATTTTATTTGCTCTACATGAGAATGTGTTAATGCTATTTGAGTGTGGTAGCAAATCTTTAAAGTAAATTGAATTCTTACTTTTACTTCTTTATATCATCTTTGGAGGTTTGCCTGGTTTGTAGTGAGATATGAGATTATGTTATTTTGTACTATATATTGGTTAAATGCATACTCAATTATAATTACAACTTTATCATAATGTTTGGGACTAACATCAGTGATCACTTATTCTCTTTCTACCCTACCCTTCTCTTTTTATTCTTTTTCAACCATATCACTTTAGTTTAGATTTCATTATAAATGTCCATTTAGATTACTCTATAGTTTAAGGTTTTATCATGATGCACTAATATTAGCATAGATATTTACACTTTGCAAATATTTGGTCCATGATGGCTCCCAACTATCAATTAATATAAATTTTTTGGAATAGTTAAACATTGCTCTATTGCTATTTCGCCACATGTAACATAAATTGACAAAACCTACTACTTATGCTCTAAATTCTCATAATTATAAAATAAGTGATCTTTGAACACTAAAGATACCTGTGATACATTTAGAGGCATCAACAAGTCCCATTGGCACTAAAAGGAGGGCCTCTTTGTGAGTTGGTTGAATCTTTGTTAATCTTAGTGTTTTGATCTAAGATTGATGTTATCTTTGCACTTTTACATAATTCTTTGTTTATAATCATAAATATCATTGATATTTGTGCTTCCTTTAGACAAAGATCATAGTTTTTTGAAGTCTAATGCTTAATTTTGGAAAAATTGGCTTAAGATCTAAGAATCCATAGTATTCGAGGTTATAATAGCTTGTTTTGATTAAATATTGGTATATCTTTCATATATCTAGGTTTATTTGATCTTAGAATTATAAATATAGACCATGTTTGCATAATTAGACACATCTTTGAGCTATCTTAGTCAAAGGCTGACATCCTTTACTATTATTATATAAATATTTACAAAATTAGATTAATGTGTAGGTTTAATCCTAATTATTTATAAAGATTAACATAATGCATCATATTTCAAATATGATCTTCAATATTCAGGCTATAATTTTCAATAATTATAATCAGATCACATACAGAGATAAGAGAACCTTTTATTGAGATTGAAGTCCATAGAAGAGCCAAGTGAGATAAAGGTAGGCATAGATGTTCCAAATCTTTGCCAACCTCACCCCTTCAAAGTAATATTTCCTTCAAATTTCATTTAGGTATGGATTGGTTGGGAGATTATTCAATCAACATGCTAGGTGTGGTATATGATCTCCAATGTAACCTTCAAAAATACTTGCCAATAGTTAGTTTAACTAGTATTATAACTACTGAAGAGCACTTTAAATATTTTAGAGCTACTTTAAGTTTGCTAAATGTCATACATGAAGATGTAGCATGAAAATTATTCCCCTTTAATTTTAAAGATGTTGCATACAAATGGTTTCTACATTTTCCTAATAATTATATTACTAGTTGGGATGGTTTCACTAATGTTTTCATAAACCAATTTAGAAAAATTGTTAGTCCATGTGTCATATACCACCAATTCACCACCATCAATAAGGATTTAAGTGAGCTCATAAGGTCCTTTAATGCCAGGTTCCAAAAAATGTATCACAAGACCATATAACCTTATAAACCTAATGAGGTTTTAGCTCTAGAAATATACAAGGATGCAGTAGATCCTATAACTTCTATATTTCTAAAAAGATAGCTTCCATCTATAACTTCATTAGCTAGGGATTATTCTAAAGTAGTGATCATCAATGATCAAATGTAACCCCAATAAAAAATGGCTCACCCTATTCCAAATATCGACCCACATTTTCCCATTATTTTAGCCTTGAATCAACACCCAAATTTGAATCAATTGCTTTTAAGTCATACTACTCCCAATTAGAATTTAGGATTCTTGAGTCATCCCTCTTCTAATGGATTTAATGCAAATGATTAGAGATATTTAGTACCAAATTATAATGTTAATAATAACTAGGTGTTCAATTCTAAAACTCAAAAGAATGAGAATGAATCAATCCTAAAAATAGTCCAAAATTTAAGCACTAATTTCCTTCAGCGACAAAAATAAGTTAGCAATACAAGAGAAGAGCTCTGATAGGAACTTCTCATTTTAAAGGTTTAATATGCCAAATAAATGGTTTTAGAATGATAGTTTCCACAATAATAAGAATAATGAACCATCTTATAAAAAGAGGACTATGAACATTAATCTTACTGACATTGCTTTGCCTAATTATTGTAGAGTGCATTATACAACCAAGCATGGTAATATTGATTGTAATAAGTTTTTAAAGGTTTTAAATTATTTCCAAGAAGATTTAGACACATTCAAAGTGGTCCCTAATAAGGATGGTGTTGTAGGTACTTCAAGGTCCAAGCCTGTTGATCAAAATTTCATGGTGGAGATGTTTGATTTCCCTTTTCAAGAGGACAATGAACCCAATGATGTCCCTGAGGAAATCTAAGGCTTCCAAAAATTCATAAAGAAGACTTATATTTTGAGGAATAGAGAGTAGAGACAACCCTTGACTACCTAAATGCCTCCAAATAACTTTAGAACTCCTCCATAAACTTCTTCAAGTAATGATCTAGAACCACCCAAGGGGAGTACCTCTAAGCATAATGTTGATGTTTGTAGTTCTTCAAATAAAATTGGTTATAATATTGTTGAATACATAAAGAAGATAAAATCTAACATCATAATGCATGAATTAACATAGATCAAAAAATAAAAGGACATCTTGATGGAATCATTATCAAATAAATCCAACAAACCACCCAAGGATGACAATGCTAATGTGACTATGCATAAACCTTAGGCATAATCTCCTCCTTTCTTGCTCACAGTCAAGATGTTCAGTAAGAATTTACATAATTGTTTATTGGATTATGGTGCATATACCAATATCATGCCATCAGGTAGTTGAAAACAACTTGGCTTGCCATCTATTAATTATGATAGATTTGTTATTTAAGTAGACAAATCTAGAGTCAAGGTGATTTAGGAATTATTAAATGTCCATATGTAATTGGCCTTTAAGCTTAGAGTGCATCAATTTATTGATATCTAAGTTGTTGAAATTATATATGTTTATGGGATCTTGTTAAGGAGGAAATCAATCAAATCTCTAAATGGTTACATGTCCATGGATTGTTCACATTTATGGCTACATTGGAAAGGAGTTCCAAACTAGACCAGGGTTGAAAGAGAGCTAAGGATGAAGCACATAATTACTGAGTACAATTTTATGAATGAAAGGGTAAACATAATTGACTTACAATTAGGGGTTTTTACCTTAGATACTAAAAAGGTATGTGATCTTAAGATTACTCATGTTATGCCTAGGCTGTGGAAGCTACATTTTGATGGTGCTAGGTATAAGGCTAGATTTGGGGTAGGCATTGTTCTAACTAACCTGGTTGGTAAGAAATACCATTCTTACTATAGACTCTAGTTTCCCTGTACTAATAATCTTATTGAATATGAGGCCCTCATTTTAGGCTTGTAATTTTCCATAAAAAATAAAGTAAAAGAACTATTAGTCTATGGTGATTTAGAAATAGTAGTCAACCAGGTGAGAAGCAAATATCAATGCAAAATCTCATACCTTATGAGGTATACATATAGGTTCTAATATCTAATTGAGTCTTTTGATTCCTTTAACATTGTTTTCATCCCCAGAGAGGAGAACCAAGCTAATGATGAGTTAGCATCTACTACAACTAACCTCATGCCCAACCAAAACTCCCTCAACTTTAGCATTGAGTTGATACCTTGACCTTCAGTCCTTGATAATGTAAATCATTTTCAAGTCTTTAGTGATGAACAATAGATATTGTATATCATGACTAATTTTGGAGAATTTGAGGATCATATCATTGATAAGAATGATGAAAATGCACCTAGGGAAGGGAAATTTTATGGTAAAGTCATTCAGTTGAATGACAATAAGATTCTAATATTTGATCAAGACAATTTGGTTGAGGTTTCTAATATTCCCAAGGTAAGTGGGAATGATTACAATGCTTTTAATCTTGGACCTCAACGTCAGCCTTAACTAGTTAACATTGGAAAATCCTGCACTATCATTGAGAATAAGAAGGTCAAAGAACTACTAACCAAGTATAAGGATGTCATAGCTTGGTCTTATGATGACCTAAATATATTTGATCCAAGAGTAATCACCCATACTATACCCCTTAAGGAAAGTTGTAAACCTTCTAAGCAAAAGCAAAGACCTAGTAACCTTGTCTTAGAACCAATGATCTTTAAAGAGGTCAAGAGATTAATAGATGCTAGAATTGTGTTTCCCATCATGAATTTTACTTGGGTGGCTAATTTAGAGCTAGTTAGAATAAAAATGGTGAAATTAGGCTATGCATTGATTCTATAAATTTGAACAAATCATTTGAAAAGGATAACTATCCTCTTCCCTCTCTTGATTAGGTGATACAAGTTATTTTAGGTTTAGATATGGTGTATTTCCTTAATGGTTTTTTAAGCTATAACTAGGTGTTGGTTGACAAAGAAGGTAGGATGAAGATAGATTTCAAAACTAAATGGTTCACCTTTGCATATAAGAGAATGCCTTTTGGGTTAATAAATGTAGGAACTACTTTTCAAAGCTCCATGGACCATGCCTTCCAAGGTCTGATTGGTAAGTGTATCATTATATACATGGATGATCTAACCATTTTTTCTAAAAATAGGTAAGATCACTTTATACATTTACAACAAGTATTTGAGAGATGTAGAAGGTATGGAATCTCCCTAAACCCCAAGAATATCATCTTTTATCTTACTAAAGGAAAATTATTGGGTCATGTCATAACTAAAGATGGGATCTCTATAGATCCTAAGAGAGTCAAAGATATATCTAAGATAGAGCCTCCAAATAGTAGGAAAGAGATAAAATTATTTTTTGGTAAGATAAAATTTGTAAAAAAGTTCATTTCAGGCTTTGTCGAGATTGTCAAGCCAATGAATGACATGCTAAAGAAGGATGCCAAGGTCTCATGGAATGAGGAATCCAGTCAGACATTCAATGACATCAAAGAATCAATTAACAAAGATCCAGTCTTGATAAGTCTTAACTTTTCCAAGGACTTCTATCTCTATTCTTTTGCAACTAACCATATTATGGCTGTAGTTTTAACTCAAAAGGTTATGGGTGTAATCACCAAATAGATTTTATGAGTACTAACTTTAATAATGTTGAATTGAATTATTCATTGATTGATAAAAAAGCATATGCATTAGTTAACGTAGTAAATAAATTTAGGCACTATATCCTTAGAAATAAGGTGCATGTTATTATACCTGACCCTACCACAAAACTTATGCTGAGCCAAAATGAACTTGGAGAACATAGAGGTAAATGGTTGTCAATTTTGAAATAATATGACATAGAAATGAAAATGACAAAACTGGTAAGGTTCTAAGGTCTGATCCAAATGATTTATAATACCATCCCTGAGCTAAGTATTATGCAAGTTGACCAACAAAACTTTCAAGCTAGTGAGCGGTATGATTCCATCATTCATTAATTAATGGTATTTGTCCTAAAAAACTAAGTAGGGAGAAAAAGAGGGCCCTTAGGCTCAAGTTAGCCCATTATCTGATCAAATATGGGGTTTTGTATAGAAAGAAAGTTTAAGGGGTCTACTTGAGATGTGTCTTAAAACAAGAAGCTACCCAAATCATGAGCACCTTCCATGAGAGGTTTAGGAATGGTCACCCATTTGGGAAGACTACAACCCAAAAAATCCTCATAGTTGGCTACTTTTGGCCAAATTTTTTCAAATATGCTCACAAGCACATGAGGGAATGCTAATCATGCCAAATCTTTAGCACTAAAGAACCAAAGGAAATAATGCCTTTACAACCAGTCATGGTTTATAAACCATTTGCATAATGTGGGTTAGAATTTATAGGGGTAATCAACCCTAATTAATTAGAAGGTCACAAGTATATCCTAATTTCCATAGATTATTGCACAAGATGGACTGAAGCTGTAGCCACCAAAAAATGCAAGACAAAAGAAGTGATCAATTTCTTCGAGAACATATGTACCATATTTGAAACTCTAATCTCTTTGGTGTGTGATAATGGATCTGCATTTATATCCATAGAGATGATAGAGTGGGCATATGATAATAACATTTGTCTCAAGTTTTCATCCAATTTTTACCCCAAAAAAAATGGAGTGTTTGAGTCTACCAACAAGAACTTAATGAAAATAATCAAGAAATCTACGACATACAATCCCAGGACTTAGCATAAGCTTCTCAAGTATATCTTGTGGGAAGATAGGATAAGGATCAAGAAAGCCTTAAAGTCATCATCATTTCTATTAGTGTATGGATAATAGCCTATATTCCATATCACTCTCAAGTTACCCATGTACAAATTCATACAAGGGTATATGGAAGAAAGTCAGTTCTTGTGAATTCAAGATTGCTAGACATCATCCACATGGAAGATGCACATGAGAAGGATTTTGCTAATTTTATTAGACATAAAACCACAGTGAAGAGGTGGTTTGACAAAAGATCAAAGATCAAGATGTTCAGAGAAGGGAATTAAGTTCTCCTTTGGGACAAAGCATTTAAGCCTAAGGGTAAACATGTTAAGTTCACACCTTTGTGGATTGGCCCATATCATATTGCAGACACACTAGTAGATAACACCTTTAGACTCAAAGACTTACAAGGAGTAGAGCTCAAGCTAGCCACCAATGGGTAATACTCAAACATTACTTCTTTATTGTTCCTCTTGAGGTCTTTATGAAGTAACTTTATAAGATGGTTAGATTTAGTGTAGGTAGGCTAGTTAGTTTCTTCCAGTTCTTTCCTTCCTATCCCTTGTTTATACATAAGCATGTATATATTTGTTTTTTGCTTTTGTTTATTTCTTTTTTACTTTTTGTTGTATGTTTGATTTTGTTGCCTTGTTTCTTGCTTCGAATAAGTCTTTTTGGAAAACCTTCAGCACAAAGTTTATTTAGTTTGCTTGAAACTCCAAAGTTCAATAATGTGGGTATGAACCTAATACATGTGTTGACTATGGGTTTGAAATATGAGCCTAATGTTGTGATTTAAAGAAACTAGTAAAAACTAATGGAAGAAGCCAACTGTTCTATGAGAACTTAAACATTGTCTTGACCTAAACTTAGTTTTAAGAAGATTTTCACTTGTAGGATGAAAGCTTAATCTATTGAGACATAGTCATGCTTTCACTTTAAAAACATCCCTACCTAGGACAATATTTTTAGCCATAGGTGATTTTATTTAGATCAAACACATGACCAAATCCTTAAAACTAGCTACCCTAGTTCCCAACCTTGCTAAAAGCATAAAATATATAAAAATACAAAAAATAAGAATGCAATGAAAAATAAAAAAGCTTTTCAAGCATAGGTGACTCTGGTAATCTCCACTAGGGTTATGGATGCCTTGCTGGAAATGGATTAAGGCCATGAGTGGAGTTAAGGCATCTTTTTCAGAGATATGGACACCTGGTTAGTAGTAGAGCAATGCCCAATCCTTCCTTGAACTAGAAGCATGGGTCTTAATGAATATCTAAACATGGTATAAGTCGGTGTTAATTATTAAAGATATAAAACCTAGAATTTATCCCTTAAATCCCATGGAAAATAGTAGGTGAAATCAAAGCACATACATAGCATGGCTATGCCTTAATGTTTGATCCTAATTCTTTAAGTGTAAGGTTTGTTTCAACCATAAAATGATCTGTATAATGGCATTGATCAAGTGGCATGGATGACTTAGCTATTTGTCTGAACTAGAGTCTCTAAGTTCTAACATATTTATATGTTTCCTTTGAAATTCACCATTTTTTGAGGTTAACATACCCCCATTTTAGAAAATTGGGACCCTTGAGATTATTTAAACCTTAACCCTAAAACCATGGCATGTTTTGAACATTATTAGAATTTGAAGATCATCCACTTTGATATAAGTAGGCTTACTGATTTATGGTTTTACTTTGAGCTTACATGATGTTGATATAATTGATCTTCATGTCTTGTAGTTGTAGGTTTCATGGATTCCTTGCTAATGGATGATGCTTAAAAAACCTATCATAAACCCTTAGTTCAAATTTGCATTTGGCAAGAGCATTTGGTAGGAATATTATAAATTTGTTTTAGAATTAAGCCCTAGTTTTTATGTTAAGGCTTGGTCATGTTTTTTAACATGATAAACCTTAGCCTAAAGATTATGCTTAGTCCCATTTATTTTCCCCCTTAGTTCTATATATTTCTAATGTGGTCCAATGTTATGTTAGTAGGTCCTTTTATTTCTAGTATGGTCGCTTTTATTACCTATTTAGTCTAAAGCCTTAATATTAAGGTGCCATTCATGTTTATTAACACAAACGAGACCTTAGTCTTTACGTTTAACCTAAGTTTTATTTCATCTTAGGTCTTAACTTAAAAACCTTACTCCTTTATAGATCCAACGATCTGTGCTTCATCAAATAGAACAAAGCTAATGTTAAAAAGTCAAAGGCTCATGAAGTTCTGTAGAGTCACTATGTGGCACTCCCACATTCAAAGTTTGATAGCAAAGGGTCCCACATGTTAAATAGAACTAATGGTGTAAAAATTCTTGGATCACAATTGATGACTCTCACTTTATCACAAATTTTAATCAGACATAACAAAGCCAACATTGAAAAGTCAAAAGCCTAAGAAGCCATGTGGAGTCACCATGTGGCACTCCTATATTAGAACACAAGAACTTGATGAGCTTAAATTTGACATTTGCATGACTATAATTTGACATCCATGAGGCTATCTTTGACGTCCGTATGACCATCAAATTTAAGACTTCTAAAACTAGGAACTTCATGAGCTTAAAGTTGACATTTGTATAACCATAATTTGACATTCATGAGGCCATCTTTGACATCTACAAGGGCATCAAATTTAATCTCTTTTAATAGTTTACTTAGATAAGGGGAGCATGTGTTTCTATCATTCAAAGGGGCCACTTTGACATTATGCTTTAAAAAACTTAGCATATAATGTTTTAACCTAAGTCTTTTCATGTTTATTAATATAAAATAGACTTAACTAAAAGCATTTTAATCTAAGTCCTTTATATATCCATGCAGTGATTAAAGATTATGTATCTTGAAGGATCCGATGGTCTACACTTCATCATGGGGGATGATCCAATGGTGCAAAATCATCAATGACTTTTCAAAAGTTCTATGAAAATCTCATGGACTCGACATGTGGTAAATGTGCATTCAATATATGGCTAATTCAAGATACAAATCTAAAAAATCCTTCGAAGGCACCAAGTGGAATAACCCAGGACTTGATGCAAAGGTGGCCAATGACATACGAGGGACTAGATCATGATCAATGGCTTGCATTGATCCTTGGATTTTGATCGAACAACATGAAGAAAAATGGAAATTTTAAATACCAATGGCTAGTGATTTAAAGGCATTTATGAAAAATGCCGTTAAAGTGCTAGATAGATGCCAAATAAGCACCACATAAGCACAAAACAATAAAAATGAAGATCTTCAATGATAAAAAATGCAAACATATAAAAGTAAAGGTCAAAATCAATTTTGAGGCATGTATGAGCCAAATTCCAAGTAAGCCATCCCAATTAAAGCTTTAGGAGAGCCCCAAACTTTCATAAAAGCCCTACTTTAAGCTTAGATTGATCGTAGTTAAGCTAAAAGAGAGTCTAATTGCAATTTGAGCACAAAATAATTGAATCATAGACCATTTGGAACATAAAAGTAAGCAATTTTCAAAGTTTGAAAGACATGGAAAACTTTAGAGGATTAAATAATAAGGTTAATCAACATTTGAGTTGAAAGGCAAATACCTAGATTCAAGACAATAAGTTTAGGATACTTGAATGCAATTCTAGGAATTATTATTGATAAGGTCTAAAGTCTAAGTGCATGGTCATAGGAAATGGAGAGACTCTTGAAGGATGACAAGGAGCTAATGGAAAGCATTAGAAAGCTCCTAAGGACAACACTCAAAGACCCTACATATCCCATTGTCCTAGGCATCATCAAGGATGATGAATTCAAACACAAAGATACTTTGGTAACTCAGTATATAAAAATTAAAAGTCAAAGATAGTCTAGGGAAGATAATAGTAAGATCCTAGATATGATCCTTAATGTATGGGAAAGGATAGTTGAGGTCAAAAACATCAAAGAAGCCCTGACCAAAAATGATAAAAAATTGAATGCTCTGGCTGACAAAGAGGAAGAGTGTCTCTTGAAACTAGCTATGGACTTAGAGATGGATAATGAACAACACTATAGGGATTTGGACATCCTCTAACAACAAAAAGAAAGTTTTCAAGAGCAAGGCCCAACAACCAATTAGTTGAATGATATTTTATTTTGTAAAAACTTTGTAATATTTTGAAAATAGAATATCCTTTTGTAGAGGCATGTGCCAGTTTATTAGCATAATGCCTCTAGGTCAGTTTAGTTTGAAAAAGTAAATGTATTCTAGAACTTTTTATAAAAAGGATAACTGTCCTTGCTTTTTGTACATTTGTATCTTGTACCTGATCGGTATACTACCTTGTCCTCCTATAAAAGGTAGTACTAACATCTAGTAAAGAGAGATAATTTTGAGCAAAATTTGTATACTTTGAGTAGTTAATACAATTAAGGAATTCTAAAAATATTGTCCAAATTTGTTTGTGTCAATTTGTACATGGCTTTTCTCTCAATTTCTAGTCTTAAGTCTTAAATTTGAATAGTTTCTATGAATTATGAGTTGCATCTTTGATTATAGGGTTGCTAATTTGTGCTTATGCTAGATTAGTTGAATGATCCTGAGTTTAATTCATTTTATTTTCTCTGCATTAGAATGTGCTAATGTTATTTGAGTGTGGTATCAAATCTTTAAAGTAAATTTAGTTCTTACTTGTACTTCTTTATATCATTCTTAGAGGTTTACCAAGTTTGTAGTGAGATCTAAGCTTATGCTATTTTGCACTATATACTGGTTAAATGCATACTCAGTTGTAATTGAAACTTTTTCATAATGTTTGGGACTAATATCAATAATCACTTATTCTATTTTTGTGTTACCCTTCTCTTTTGCTTTTTTTTAACTAGATCACTTTAGTTCAGATTTCATTGTAAATTTCTATTTAGATTAGTTTGTAGTTTAAGATTTGATCATAATTCACTCATATTAGCATAGATACTTACACTTTTCAAATATTTAGTCCATGATGGATCCCAACCATCAATTAATATAAATTTTGTGAAACAGTTAAACATTGCTCTAATGCATTTTCACCACAGATAACATAAATTGCCAAAATTTGGTACTCATACTTTGAATGCCTAGAATTTTTAAAATGGGAAGTGTTCTTTGCACATTAAGGACACTTGTGATAGATTTAGAGGCATCAACACAACCCAAACAATGATTTTTCTCAATGGATTGATTTAAAATTGGAAATTCATTCTGACATTAATGGGAAAGAAATATGAGTTGCTTGCATTAAGAGTAACAAAGTTGACAATTTCATCAAATGAGAATCAAAACATAAATTGTACCCAAAAAATTTGTGTATGTCACATCACATAACAATACATGTTATTATAGACAAACATCAATAGTACTTTTGAATATTTCATGTAAGTAGCCCACCATTTTAGAGAGTAAGTGGGCATGTATTCATAGGTTGTTCATGTTCATATGTCATGTAAGTAACTAATAATTAGTTTGTGTACACATGATAAGCTTAATATATTTTTGTAAATATTAAGGTTCAAATGGGCCTGAGGACTTTTGACAAACTTATGTCATGTCATAATAAAAATCCCTAGTGGTAATGAATGGAAAAGGCAATCAATTAGGCTTATAACATATAAGATGTTACTGATAGTGTGATTTCAACACCCATGAAATGGTCATTATAACTAATCAAGAATTGATGACATACAATCATGTATAATATTTTGAGATTTAAGATAATCATTGTCATGAACATCAATATGAATAGTTAAAAAGGAAAAATATCAATTTTCACCCCTTACATTAGCCCCCATTTGAATGAGTGGGTTCATAGGCTATTTTTTTCGGTATGTCTAATGATGTTATTCTTCTTAACAACCTTGAGATAGTGCGTGAGAAATTTAAAATCCTCAATGGTGAAATAGAATGGGATGATTTATTAAGAAATGATGACATATATAACCAAAAATGCCAAATAAATGAGGTGAAATATGTGTTTAGTTCAAATGATAAAGATTTGTTAGGGAGTGGGAATTGGTAAATCTCAGTAAGTTGTTTATGTATAAAGGGATACAATAATCAAGGCACTAATGAGGATGGAAATATCTACTTCATATTAGGCATCCATATCCCACAACAATTAGATCAGTTTTTAAAGTTTCAAAATGATAAATTATTGAAGATGTATTAAAAATTTAGAAAAAATGGGATTAAGGTATGGTTTCAATTCTTGTAATACTAGTGGATGATATATATCTTTGTTAAATTACAAGTTGACTTGTGTTTTATATTTCTGTGGAGTTTCAATTGTACACATTATTGGTGTTTGATTCCAAAATCCAAGGACTACATGTACCATAGCTAATAATGTCTATGTCATGTATTAGTGACATCACCCAATGGATATAAATACTTTGAAAAAGAGTACACTTGAAAAAGATTAGAAAATAAATTCCTTCTTGGTAGATGATTCCAGTGTGGAGATCAAAGAAATTAGATGCATGTTTATTAGTTTTTAGAGGCACAATGAGTTATTTATTATGAATTTCTATACCATTGTTACCTTATTTTTAAATGTCTTATTAATTTATTTTATTATATAAGGAAGCTTTCAATTGTGAAGTGTACTTATGCAACTAACATGTATGTTGTGCATGGATGAGGAATCTAATAATAAAGGTGAGAGAATATGATGTCAAGTGTGAGATGTTTAGTGAATTAGGATACATTATGAATAGTTTCATTTATGAATAATAAATAAATATGAAGCCCAAACAATTTTTATAGATGTATCAATCCACACATGCCAATTTTGTTGAATATTAAGAGTGACATTAGTTTGACAGGGTTGGAATATGGTTGAGATGATTTCATACCCTTAAACATGATAGGAAAGAAACAAATGAAACCATTTCATCATACCATTCACATCTAAAAAACCACTTATTGGGTGTGATACATAATTTTTCACATCATAGGGTGGATTGATTAATTCACCAACCAATCACAAAATTATATATATATATATATATATATATATATATATATATATATATATATATATATATATATATATATATATATATATTATTGGTGGCTAAAAATAAGAAAGGAAAATGGTTTCTATAGGAACTTCAAGCTTGATAAAATTGGAAATATTCATGGGTTATGCCTTTGAGAATTATACACTACCATGTCATATTTCATAGTACTGATAGTCATATAGATTGGGTGTAAATTCATACAAATGATACATTTATGTATCATGTATATAGTTTAATGCCACTCATGTCAATGTGCAATCATCAAGTTTTAATCTAAGTTTACACTTGTAAACATGTCATTAAGGTGGAACTAATGAGAGAGAAAATAAGGGAGGTTTTTTTTCAATTACGTGGGGGTTGGTGTGAGTCCATCCGTAAATAATAGTGATAGATATTCCAATGTAATTTTTTTCACTCGTTTATAATTTGTTTAATATTTTGATAGAAGTCTCAACTGGGTAATTTTTTTTAAATACACTAGGAGTGGAAAATGGAGTAGGAGATGAAAATGAAGGTGAATCAGGTATGTTAAAGGATCAAACTCTGAAGATGAAGGTGAAGTAGAAATTTTGGTAGATAACAGTGAAAACTAGATAAGGGAGGCTTATAATGTAAGACATGTCTCTACTCATACTCGTTTGGTTTTCTATTTTTCACAATTTGTAATAGGATTTTTTTCTTTATATGAATAAACACATGTTAGTATAATAGAGGTTGAACTCAACACCTTGAGAATCATGAATTGGGAGATTATTAATATTTTTTTCATAGTATCAAGTAATTTTGAAACATTGTCATTCTTGGGAAAGTGTATGTAAAATGCTTATAGCAAGGTGAGGAGAAGGAAAAGATTAAGTACACTTGGGTTGCAGTAACCAATGACTCAATAATTCTAACAAGTGCATGATAGGCATATAAATAACCTTTATAGAGAAAGAGATTGCATATAAATGATGAATATAATAAGATAACATAGAATGTCACAAGAAATAACCCTCTTTCCAAACCATCCTCCTACGAATTGTAAAAAAAACATTTTGGAATGACGATCTAAAGTGGGATAAAGATAAAATCAATGGAGATAATGTAGCTTTATTGTATCCCTATGTTACTTAAAGTAATAATTGAATGTAAGGTTATAAATTCTGGTTGTGATGTGATTAAAATATATTTAAAATTAAAGTTAAGTCTGAAAAATGTTTTGTTGGTTTTAATAGGTGCTTTATATTTTGTGAATAATCTTCACATTGATAAATCATTTAATTTTACATTATCCTCTTGATATCTATATTAAACTTATTGATTCAAAAATATTTAAATTTGGTATAGGTTGTGCTATATATAACTCACCAAGAAACATCATACTAGACCACTCCCAAACATCACATACAAGTTACTTGTAATAAACATTTGTCATTATTTCATATATCACTATAGCTCTATAAGAAATTTTTTATGCACCTCATAAAGATTATTTTGATATTTTATCTTTATTAAAATGATATCATTTGTTTCCATGTATTCCATTATATTCTCATGTGATAGTGTTCTTTAATTATAAATAAAAACACATTTTTCACTTCCTAGAAACTAGATTTTGAATGGTTAGAAAAAGGTTTTGGAGTGTTATTTGTTTTATTTATTGTTCATAGACATAATATAATTCAATAGATACCATATACTTTTTAATGTAAATTAACACCAAAACATAGAACTGGTTTAGAATTCATCATCCTCTACTTTGTGAAATCAAAAAAGATGATTTTTGATACTTGGTAGAGGATTTAGACAAAATATTCCAATTGATACATAATTTCATTTGACATTATCCTCTTGTTATGTATATTAAACTTTTTAATTTAAATATATCTTAATTTGATATAGGATTTTTTCTATAGAAATCATGATGAAACATCATATTATACCACTCACAAACATCACATAAAATTCACTTGTACTAAACATATTCCATGCCTTCATATATCTTTACATTTCCATGTTATATTACTCTTGAATTATAACTAAAAATATATGTTTCACTTCCTAGAACCTACATTTTGAATGGTTAGAAAAAAATGGATTTTCTAGAGTGTTATTTGTTGTTGATGTAAATCCACAACAAAATATAAAACTAGTTCAAAATTCATCAATCATTATTTTTTAAAATCATAATATATTATTTTTAATACTTGATATATGATTTAGATAAATAGAAAGTTTTGAGTTTTTAATTTCTAATTTTAATTCTAAATGGGAATCCTTTCCTGAAACTAGACAATGAACAACATAAGCATACTCTATTGAAATGAAAGTTTAGCTTATGACAATAAATATTTTCTTAGACCCACTACATTCCTTATACTATCTTTCTCTCTCTATTATGAAAATAGTGGTTGTATCCCTTATATATAAAGGCATATAATTTTAGGGATTGATTATATAACTAGATTTGTTTTCCAAATGATACCCTTAGTTTATAAACAAAACCCTTGAGGGTAGAATTATAGAAATGAATGTAGCCCTTCATTTAATCCATTAATTGATATTTGAACATGAAAAACTAAATTTTATAGATTAAAGTGTGGCTCCCCATAAATATTCCTCACGTGGAAAGAGTTTTTTACATGATTTATTTGTTTACAAGGTTTTTGGAAACCATTTATTATGCAACCCCAATTGGGTGCAACAAGATCTTTATACTTGCCAATGCTCCTTAAGAGCTCTCATAGAAAAGTGCACCTACTAACATTCCTATCTCACCTAAATGGCTTAATTATGAATAGACTAGTATACCACACTCAATAACTCTTTCTAACATTCACCTATACTAAACATACCAAACCTAACCTATATAAACCCTTTATTAGTTGGAGTCAAGCTTCTACGCCATAACTGGCTTATAGACAGGGCTTAAGGGCTTATAGCCTTGTAAAACCTACTTTTTCACCATATCCTCCTTGATACACATTACCACTAATATATGAATTTTTTTTGAGTACCCATTTAGATTTTACACAACATATGTAAAACTCAAGGGGGGTTGTTTTGTATGGATTAGGTGAAACAATGACTGTTAGAGTCAAATTAGGTACCTTTTTTCTTACTATTTTGGTACAACAAAGGGTAAATGGACTGATAAAGATTTAAGAATAATATGGAAGGTGTAAACAAACATCCTAAACATGCCTGGTCACTCAAATTTTGTTACCTACTTAGAAAACACAATAGAACTCAAAAATTACAGTTTTACAGTGCTGAAAGACCGTATAGGTTAAGGGTTTGTCAGAATCCATAACTTCATGTGTGGTGGAAACTTGAAAATTGGCACACATATTAATATGGTAAATTATATGTGTATCACCAAGTTTCATAATTTTCCTACTGCACAATAAAAAAAGTTATGCTATGCCCTAGGTAGAGGGCAAAAAATGCTCATTTGGGCCTACAAACCTCAATATGAGGTTCCAACACCTCAAATAAAATTTTAAGCATCTATTTTGATCTCCTCTATCTTCCTAAAACTTCAAAAATCTAAAATAATGGCCCTAGATACCTGCTGCAACTTTCATGTTTGCTGCCATGTCAAGGAAACATAGAACAATTTTGAAAAAATGGAACAAAATACATGGAAATTCATGCCAAAACTCTCTAAAATATTTTGAATTATTAAAATTCATATAAATATATGTAAATACACAATATTTCACTCACTTTAAATGAATTTCAATGCCAAACTTAGCTTTCCCATGTTTGGAATAGTCTTTGTTTGATCCTTAATTCATGAAACTCCCCTACAAAGGCTCAACAACATGTTATAAATGGAAAAGATCTAAAATAACACCTAATTACAATTATTTTTATCTCATTCCACCTAATTTACATAATTATGAGGTTTTATGGGCTTATTTGTCCCAAAACACTAAATTTAACCTTTACAACACACATTTTAGGCCTCATTAACCTCCCTTGCCAAATTAAAAAGTTTGAACATTTGGGATACAATAATTTTTATGGAAAATCATTAAAATATTCTAACACACTTATACCAATGAAATTTAATGTTTATGCATTCTCTAATGCTCTTGCATTTGATTACCACACTTGAAACTATTCATGGGCTCCTGCTCATGACTTCTCATCATTTCTTGCCTCTTAATTTTGTTGTTGTTCATGAATTTTCTAACTCTATCATTCATGAGTTTAAAATATTCTCATATCAATGTTGGTTTAAACTTCATGGTTTCCTTGAATGGTATGAATTGTCCTAGTTTACCATGCCCTTTGTGTGTGCAACATTCTTTTTCTTGTCTTATTTCTAAACTTCCTTTGGTTTTACCTACATGTGGAAAAAATATATTAGATAAAACCACTCCACCATCTTCTTCGCTCAACTCCTTGGCATGGATTTCTTCTTTTGTATTCTTACAAGCTCCATTTTCATAATGAACTTCAAGATTCCCATCATCCTCTTGATTTCCTCTTTCCTCTTTGTTCCTTCTTGCATTCAAAACACCATTTATTTCCTCATTATCCATACCAAACCCATGTCTTTATTTCTTTCCATTCTCAAGCACTTCCATCCTAAGAGCATTCTCATTATGTTCTTCACTATTCATGTAAAAATTTTCCTTGGTCTTTAGATCATGTACCAATAACTTGTCCTTAAGAACATGTTCAAGAAACCTTAGATACTGATTATCCTTCCCCAAATTTGAGTTTTTCTTGATCTCTAACAACTCTAATTCAAGGTCAAAAAGAGAACTCAATAGGCTGGCATCCAAATATTGCTTCATCATGGATCTAGAAACGTGTTTTTGGACAAAAATAGCTTCATATGCCCTATTTTTCCTTCAATCTCTTTGTCCTTTCTCAAGTACTTATCATTGTATGCTATTTGGCTTTGATAGTTCTCTTGATCTTCTTGAAGTTCTATAGGCTTTTGAGATACATTTTCCTTCATCAAGTTTGTTATATACACATGTGGGTCACTCTTGTCATTTATTGACCTCATCTTATCTTTTCCCTTTTTCTTAGCAAACTAAAAACTAATATTATGATCACACATCAAGAAATATTCCTCATTTACCTTTTCTCTATGCCTAAATAACTCATTAAATACTTGTCCTAGGCTGAGTTTCCATTCATTTTCCACCATTATACTAGTTTTCTTGTATTGATATGGTGTTAGGAACATTATTCCTTCACTATACCACTCTTTATGACCTTGCAGGACCTAATCATACAATATTCTTTTCTAACCATTTAAAACATCCTCAAAATATCCTTGTTCACTTGAACTTACTACTTTGTCAACTACTTTGAATGTAGAGTAATGTAAGACTCTTTTTTCCTCATAGAGTACTAACTCCCAATGGGGATTGAATAAGAGAATGCATGGAAGATATGCTTTACCTTTACTCTATCCATTTGATCCAAACTCTTGTGAGCTCCATTTCATCATGGTTGTTATGTAATGAAGATCAACTAAAACTTGCTCCTCTACCATCACTATTTCACCATTGGTGTCAAGTTTATTATTATTTTTGAGTTATCCACTATTCCATCTTGCTTCTAGTATAAACTATGATGATGTTATTATTGTTATCAAATCATATTCATTATGGTTTTCTTTCTCTTCAAGCACCATACCTGCAATTTCACCATTATCACGACATGTTAGAATAAATTCTTTTGTTTGGATAGCTCCTAGCTTCTTGCTTACTTGTTCAATGCTTCTTCCATCCTTCTCCCTATATTTCTCTCCTTATTCAAGTATTTTAAAAGATTCTTCAAGCTGCCATATGGTCTTTAAAATGACCATTACTTCTCCCTTTTGTTCAAAACTTGTAGTATGTTGTCCTAGTTTTGAAAATTCCATTTTATCTTTCTCTTTCTTTCTAACCTTTCTTCCTTGTATGGGTAATGACCATAAGAACCTACTCATATTCTTGAAAATTATTTTATTTATATTACCTTTGTATAAAGCCTTCATCATCTTTATTAGTGTCTCATATTGACTCACTATCATATGCCTACCAATTTGCTTTCTTATAAATGAAACAGACTAAATTCTTGAGGTTGCATACCTCTCCTTAGAATGCATTTATTTCCTCTAAACTCTTGTCTCATATGGATCTGATGCTCCATTCTTATTGGATTATTCTCTTGTATATGTGAAACATACTTTCATCACATAATCATTGTTCTCTTCATCTTGTTGGGAATGCATATGCTTAAAATGCATTATTTGTCCCTAAACTTTTGTTTCTTTAAAACTTGCAACTTTACATTCTGAACTTGCACCCATGATTCCTGAACTCTCCATCTCTCCATCTTGTGGACTGACTTTTGCCTCTATTGGTATTGAAAATCCATCATCCAAATACTACCTTCTATCACTAATTTGAAGAATATTGTTACTTTATTTATGCTGATCTTCATGCTTTGGTTGAGGCTGATGTCCCTCACTTGCTTTGCATATATATTCAAAATATAGATATGTTCCCTTTTCCATGATAATATATTCTTTTTCTTTCTCATCTACATGGTCTTCAATACCTACAAATAACTTTCCATCATTTTTATATCTCTTTCCCACCAATATGTCTCCTCTTTTTCTTGGTTATCTACACATTGTTCACCTTCAATTAAACATTTTTGTAAGCAACTAAATTGAAAATCTTGTGGTTTACTTACTTCTCTTGATGCCTTTAGGATTGGCACCTCTCCATCATACTTGGTCATTAGGCTCATGTCTTCAATCAAGTTCTGATCATGCCTCTCCTCTATTTGTTCTTCATCACCCAGCATTGGTCCCTCCTCTAGATTTTGAATGGAGATTTTCTCTTTCAAGGACTGAACTTTATCCTTTTTCCTATTTTCAAATCCCTTATTCATGCCTCAACAAGTTCTGAGCTTCTTTCTCTCCTCATTGATCAAGGTAATCACTCTATGCCTTAGTTTTCTCAAAAGTAGTCCAGTTAGAGGCCACTTAACCTTTTTATTCCTTTTCCATCCACAACTATGGGTTTGCTCTTCTCCTTATAGAAACTCCTCCAGATATTCCAAATTTTCACTTATTTCTTTTGTTTCTTTTTCCATGTCCAAATTGTTCTTTTGGACATCTCCCATCGTCTTCTTGTGACAACTTCCTCTTATCAATCCCTTCATCTCTTTGTTCATGTCTATCCTTTGATGTTTATACCTCCTCTAATCTCTAATAAGCTCTTACCTCTCTCTCAAATATTTGTCCATAGAGTTTGATGAATTTTTTCTTATTCAAAAGGTACTTTGTCACTTCCACCTAGACACCTCACCTAAACTACCTCCTTAGTCTTTTGGTACCTCTATAATTATCTCACCCAAGCTTTTCTCCTTGATTGGTGTATTGATAATTCTCTAATATTAACCTAGGTATATTACACCCTAGTCTTTTTATCTCCTTACTCAATGCTTCAATGATATTTTACATGCAATCACCTTTTCAACAAGATACATCAAACTCTCACCTTGTACCTTGTGCATGGTTCTCTTCTCTAAGCTTATTTTTCTCCTTCTCTCAAGCCTTTAATGGCATTTAGGGCTTCCTTTGTCATGACTTATTTCTCTCAAAACACTCTAAGAGTTAACCTTTGTATTCTTGGCTTACTATCTTCATCTTGATGCTACCTGCAATCAAACAAACTAGTATATCCTCCTTGTTCTTGATATGCTTAGGACTTTAGCTTAGATCACCTTTCTTATTATGTCTTCTCCTTAGATATGATACTTGATTTTCACCTTAGATCTTCCTCTTGTGCACAATAAATGTGATCTGATACCATAATGATTCAAACCTAATTGGGTGCAACAGGATCTTTATACTTACCAATGCTCCTTAAGAGCTTTCATAGAAAAGTGCACCTACTAACATTCCTATGCCACATAAATGGATTAAATATGAATATATTGGTATAACACACTCAATCACTCCTTATAAAATTCCAAACCTACATTAAACATACCAAACCTAACCTATACAAACCCTTTTTTAGTTGTTTTTAAGCTTTTAGACCATAACTAGCTTGTAGACAGGGCTTAAGGGCATGTAGCCTTGTAAAAATTTATTTTTCACCATATAATCCCTTATACACATTACCATTGAGATATTAAAAGTTTTTTGAGTATGCATTTATTTGTTACACAACATATTTAAAACTCAAGGGGGGTTGTTTTGTATGGATTAGGTGAAACATGGACTATTAGAGTCAAATTAGGTCTCTTTTTTCATACTATTTTGGTAAAGTAGAGGGTAAATGGACTTATAAAGCTTAAATAATCATATGTATGGTGTAAAAAAAAAAATCCTAAACATTCCTAGGCACTCAAATTTTGATACCTACTTAGAAAACACAAGAAAACTCAAAAATTGCAGTTTTACAGTGCTAAAAGACCCTATAGGTTAAGGGTTTGTTGGAATTCATATGTGCACACATGGTGGGGACTTGAAACTTGTCACACATATTAATATTGGAAATTAGAGGTGGATCATAAAGTTTTATAATTTTCCTACTATACAATCAAAAGTTATGATATGCCTTAGGTAGAGGGCAAAAAATGCTCATTTGGGTCTAAAGACCTCAATATGGGGTTTCAAGACTTGAAATAAATTTTGAAGGGTCTATTTTGACCTCCTGTATCTTCCTAAAAATTTAAAGAGATAAAATAATGGCCCTAGATACCTGCTGTAACTTTCATACTTGCTACCTTGTCAGGAAACATAGAGTAGTTTTGACAAAATAGAACAAAATACATGGAAATTCATGCCAAAAATCTTTGAAATATTTTTAATTATTTAAATTCATCTAATATACACAAATACACAATATTTTACTCCTTTTACATGAATTCAAATTCCAAACTTAGCTTTCCCATGTTTGGAATAGTCTTTGTTTGATCCTTAATTCATGCAACTGCCCCTACAAAGGCTCAACAACATGTTCTAAATGGAAAATATCTAAAATAACACCCAATTTCACCTATTTTGACCTAATTACACTTAATTTACATAATGATGAGGTTTTATGGGCTTATTTTTCCCAAAACACTAAATTTAACCTTTACAACATACATTTTAGGCCTCATTAACCTTCCTTGCCAAATTACAAAGTTTGAACATTTGGGATACAATATTTTGGAGAGAAAATCATTAAAATACTCTAAAACACTTATACCAATGAAATTTCATGTTTATGCATTCTCTAATGCTCATGTATCAATTTAGGTACTATATCAGGTCTAATCCAAGGCTTCTAGTTTAGATTTATAAGAGAAAAAGTTTTCATAAATTTAAGGAGTCACTCACCATGAAGATATCTTTTTTATATGCAAGTTTTTTTTCTCTCCAAGCATGGACAAAATCAAAAGTGTTATCTTACACTTATAAATATTCAAACTTGGGTTGGTGTTTATAAGCCTTTTATTTCTTTAATTATATCAAATAATGGGTAAGTTGCAAGATTATTTTTTTTCAAGATAATTTTTGATAATTTTTTGTTCATGCTTGCACAAAATCTAATTTTGAAGCCTTTGAAAATGTTTATTGATTAAAAAATGGGATTTCTCTACATTGGACATACTAATGTATGGAAAATTTGTACCACCTATCGATCCAAGTTGTATAATAAGTATTTTTTGTGAAATAGAAAACAAAGATCTTGGAAAATCATCTAAAATATCTCATCTAAGACATTCATATTTAATGGCATGCCATTTCCATGTGACTACTATGCTCAACGTCATATCCAACATGAAATTCACTACTTCAATTCATCACACATGCACATTTTAGTCCTCGATCGATGATTATATTATGTGATGTGTAATAAATACTTCATTGACATGAAATGAAGTACTATTTAAATGTCTATAACCCAAAGATCACAATTTTTTATTTTATGAAAATGTCATACTGAAACAAGGTAGGATTACTGACATAAATTAAAACTAGTATTATGATTTTTATCTTATGTCGTATATGTTTCTTGTTTTAACTTTACGATTTCACCTAAAATTTTATAATCAGTGAAGAATTGGAACGTCTATAGGAATTGATATTTTCATTGTATCCATACATTCTTATATGATGAATTAAGAATAAGTTTTATTATAAAATAAATTTCTCTGTGAATAATAATGACCCTCTAATGTCTAAAAATTGAAAAACATTATGTTCTTATATTTAATGACCCTCCAATGTCTTACACTTATTCAATGTACGATCTATAATGGCTTACGAAGTGAATGTGGAAATCCTTTCAGGCACTCTCAAATTTATTTCTTAACACACACAATGACAAAAAACTAACCTCTCATTACAATTTGCCTTTCTAGTCTTCAATTTCATTTATTTTTTATGATACATCAGAACTATGTACTCGTAATTCTAAAATTGACCTCTACAAATTTGACATTGAATTAAAATAGTGTTTTCAATTATTTTGTGGTTATTTCACTTATTTTATGTGGTTAATCTCTTTTATTTGGATATATATTTTTATATAGTTGTACCCAAGTTTTACTCACATCTAAAACAATCGGTGTACCAGTGTATCCATTTCCCATAGTAGTACTAGAATTAACTACTTAGAAAAAAGTATGTAGAGTCTAGATAGTTGTGGTATAATGGTAAAAGAATGCATTCATATGAAATTGATCAAACCTCATATTTCCACACTTTAATAAGGTGACTCACTATCCTAGTGTTGGATGTGCAACTAAGAAAACTATTTTTCTCAAATTTATTCTTGGAACGTGACATTTAAATTCTATTTTCATACTAAAGTTTTTTGAAATTCCTCCTCCTATTCTAAATTACATGAAATGTCATAGTTTGTAGAAAAAATAACTAAAAATGTATATCTTCCCTTTTTAGGATTAAGAACCACATAGTTCAAAATATAAATGGGTTATTTTATATACCAAGTAATTAATGGCATGTTCTAGGTATGTCAGAAATTTTTAATAATTCAAATAAACTCTTGTAACAGTCATGAATTGATATGATATTATCAAAAACATCTACCTCTTTTGAATGGTTTTAACAACCAATCCATTAAGATAAGTAAATATGAAAATATCATCATGCACCCACTCATTTTTGTAACTGAATGGCTTATGTACCCAGTTGTCTTAATTCAACAATTCATATTGAAATATTTGTTGTGAACCACTATCAAATGTCATTAAATATACAATGGTAAAAATAATTCAAGATCTCAATGAACATGGACATGAAATATATTATGTTTCCATATACATAAAATACATAAACATGATTTTCCATTAAAATAGAAAATATGGTACATCCAATCAAACAAAATAAACTGCATTATCCTTAAAAACTACAGTTCAAAATGTAAAAACACTTACAATATAGTTAAATAAAATGACAATAGCATGTTTCCCAAATAAACTCATCATTGTTGACACCTCTAGGAAAATAGCCAATATAGTAAACTCCACATCATTTTCCATTGTCAATTTTTTACATTTAAAAAAAAATATTCCAAAGAAAAAGAGTGAACCAAATAACACACAATCCATTCTCATTATTATTTCTTATACAATACATCCCTTCAAAATTACAATCCATGATGTACTGGATAATATATTCTAGTTATAAATGGATGGTACATCATGACACATTAAGTATAGTTTTATGTTTCATGTTAATAAGGATAAAACATTGTATTTTATAAAATAACTTGAAGGTAAAAGGTCTTAAGTTTTTAACAATTTAGACACATTCATGTTTGATCAACCTTAAAATAATATAACTATAAGGCACATTTATTTCCTATATTTAATGAAATTATAGACAAGTTGATTTGATATACTTCCATGGCCTATGATATGAAAAACAAGCCTTGTTTTTATCGAAAACATCAAATACAACCAACTCTATGCATAAAAAAAATCTTAATCAAGAATAAATCTATCATAAAATGAGATCTCATAGGGATTCCAAGATACAAATATAGATGACATCCATATTTATCCTCTTATCCATAAATTTAAGGTACATGTCATAATGTAAATAATTAATTCCCAAAATTAAATTTCAAATTTCATGTATAGCATAATCTTGCATCATTAGAATTCCAATGATTAACTGTAAGCCAATTAGCCAATAAAATCCACATTGAATCAAATAAAATATTTACATTCAATCAAATGTTGCAAAACCACATTTTGAAACCATGAAGGCATGTGGAATCTTTCATATAACATTGGGTGTACATATTTTTGTGTAACAATATGATCCAACAATGGTAATCTTAATCATAAAATTTGGTTTAAAAACATTAAAAATATAAAATAGATTATGTATGACCATGTGACAAATATTAAGTTTAAGTAATATAAAAACATTCATTACACACTGAATCTTGATTAAAAACTTCAAAATTTTGAACCCAAACCCTAATAAAGCATGGTATGAGGATATTTTCTATCACTTCACATGGCATTATCTACTTTGTTGAGACAATATCAAAATAAAACCCAAATATAAAATTGAAATAAAAATAAATAAAACCTAAAAGATTTTCAACATGTATTTTTTATTGTCTAACTAACATTATTAAATCCCATTCCTTATATAGAGCTTGTGTAAAATATTCTTGGAGGAAATGAAAATCACAAAAGAATAAAACATTCATTACAAATATAACATATATAATGGGTGAATTCATTTTCCAAGATCTATTTACATTAATGAAATTGTAATCATGATAATTTATTGTAGAAATATCAAACCCTAAAATCAGGATAATATTTTTTATTTTGTTGAAAGTCATACTTATTTTTTTTCACTTTTCACAAGGAGTTTGAATATGAGATTGAGTATGAATTTTTTGAAAAGAAAAAATAAAACATAGCATATAAGTAAGAAAATTAAAAGAGAATTTTTATCTACCATGTAGGGCTAGTAAATTATCTCCATTAGATATAAACTCTACCATCCTACATGCCTTGCAACTAAAAATCATTTGCCTTCCCCAATACACCATTATTTCGTATAATTAACCATCATACATACCCACACATATTATTATGCTTTTCCTTCTAGTAAATCAAATTTTGTTCACATATAACACTCATTCCATTGTATTTTATGTTAAGGGCCTTGAATATCTCTGCCCTATAATCACAGAGTGATTGTGAATATGTATTGTAAGTTTTGATGGTCACACACTTTTTTCAAGTTCTAATGTTTTTCACCTATTTTCTAGATTTGTATGATGCAACTCATCATTATTCACAGTCAAATTCTCTAAGATGATGTTCTTCTTAGCTATTATGCTTTCGAGCCTCTAAATATTTGTCCTTTAATTTCAAAGAAGGCCAGATAAAAAAATATTTTCCATAGAGAAAACCATTTTTTTAGAAGGGGCAATGATAGCTTAACACCCACAGGATCTACCTCTAACATATTTCCCTCACATCTCATCCTTGTGAGAATCTCTTTCACTTATTCAATGTTTTTTACAACTACCTTCTCATTGGTATTTTTAGGGACCCCTAAAGAAATAAAAAACTATGTGAATTAGGATATTCAATCAAAATTTAAACATTTTTTTATTGAAATAAAATAAATATTATAGTAAATTTAAAAATGTAGCTTAGAAGAGTAAGCGTAAAAATTCTAATGCATGGAAATATTTTTAATAAAATAAATTTAATACTATTTTTTTAGAAGGTTTTCAACACTATAATTTTTCATAAAGTATGTTTCATGCATACAAATTTGTTTCATTATCAAAAATGTGCATAGAAAACCTGGACAAGCACAATTGGAAGGCATCACTAGGACTAAACTACCCTTCAATTTTTATTTTCATGACAGGAAAGTCCAATAATTCCTATATTTATGTTTCAATGTTTACATGTGAGAGTTTTAACTTCTTTTTATGTAAAACCATTAATAATTTTGATACAATAAGAAACAACCCAATGTGTTCCATATATACTAAAGTTTGATGATATTGAATTATAATAATTCCCTTGAGAATGATGATCAAATATTGACTTCTCTTAGTTTCCAAGGAAAATTACTAGAGCTATTATTTATCTGTCATGTCTTCATATTTTATTATTTAATATTTTTCTATAACAAAGTATAAGTCTATAATTCCATGAAATGCCAAATTAAACTAAATAAATGCTATAAATACATGAGTGAAAGGGAAGTTACTATGAACGTGATAAAAAGGTTCAATAAATTTGTAAAACAGATGTTGAAATTCAGTTTAGGAAGTTATTGTGATATCCTAATATGTCTACATACATATTCATAGCTCATAATACAAAACACTATCAAAACTTAAGATAAACCTAGGGGTGATAAATTATGCAAGGATATATATCAACGCTGATTTAAATAACGCACTTTTGTAGCTTTTTTTAATCCAAACTTTCATATATTCTAGCACCCTATACTATAAAGTTCATTTTAGCCTTTTCAGCTCAATCAACTTATATAGGCACAAAAGAACTTTAGGATTATTGCATAGAAATTTTTTATGACAAAAAAGTACCACCTAGGTTTATAAATGAAGGTATAAAATTAGCATCAAAGTAATCTAATAATATTATAAGAATTTCCAACTTGAAAAGTAAATAACATGCTTACCCTACATATTAAGAAGACATTTCTCAATTTATATGACTAGAAAAACATCAAAATAAAGGATGAATAAGTTGTTTAAATTTAAAATAGGACAATAAAAATAATAATGAGGTATGGGTATGTGCATGGAGTTGGGGGAAAATGGCATGGACATACCCCACTATACGTACACATTATAACATAATATGTACGTGTTATGGATCAGAATACCCAAACCATAATGCATACACATTATAATAATAATGTGTACACATTATCTTTAAATATAGAAACACGTACACATTATAGCAACACATACACATTCCTATATTTAAATATAATGTGTATGCATTGTTTAAACTATAAAATTAAAAAAACCCTAACTCTCATTCTTTTTTGCTTCCTATTCATATTTTGGTGCTTTGCAATCATATTTTGGCTTGTAGATATTCCTTTTACCCTCTAGATCACGTGAAAATCATTAATTTTTCTCCCACATTCATGAGATTGATGATGCCATCATGAAGAAGAGCTGCGTTTGTAGATTAAATCAATTTTTTAATTTTTTTTGTGAATGTAAATTGCATAGTTTGATTTTTAATTTATCTCCAAAAATTTGGCATGCTTTGCCTAATCCTCCACATAACCCTCTATGCAACCCTCCTAACCCTCCTAACCCTCCACCTAACCCTCCTAAACCTCTACCTAACCCTTCTATAGTTCCATTAGATCCCCTAGGAAGTCATGAGGATATAGATGCTCATATAATGGAAAACAAAATTAAAATTGAATAGATAATTAGGAGATTGAGGGAGCCCACTTCCACCAACACCCACCACACCTATTTGGACAATACCCTAGAGTTAGTATTAGGTTAAGTTGACTCGATAATGAGTCCAATTGATAGATGGAGGTTATACAAGGATAGCTATAGGGATTACTATGCTAACAAATTATCAACATCTAAGGTGAAGAAGAGAGATATAACAAAAGATAGAATTTGTGCCTTATTTATCAACCTAGCCACTAATGACCCATTTCCTATAATGACCAAATGTTTCCCAATCCATCGATGCCAACATAATTTGATTAAATCCAATTTTTGGGAGAGATGGTGGATGGTGTTTGAATATCCCCCTTGTAATAGCCATGAGGTCTCTTTTTAATTTTTGAGGAAACTCTATTTTGAGTTTGTCCTAAATTAAATTCCAAATTACTTTGACTATGGTGAGTTTCATGGCCAAGGGAAAGGCTCTGCACAAGATTGACCAGATGCATGTTGTGCACCTACTTGGCCTACAAGGATCCCTACCCAAAAGCCACTTAATCTGGAGATTCCCTTTATGGTGAAGGAGGTTGTGGAGATAGACAATTTGCATTCACTTAGTGCATTTATTGATACATTAATTCATCATATGATTATACTTTCAGAGATATATGCTTGAGATACTCTAGGTAGTGGCCATAACTAACCCCACCCATGCAAATGTTATGGTGTTATATGCACTAGACCTTCAGATGATGATGGTGGCACTTCAGGGGGCTTGGAGGATATGGACTTGACTAATAAGTTGTTAGCATACACATTTGGTTTGGATACGTTATGAGTCTCTACACACATAAAGATATATTTTATATAAATTTAATGTTAATTTTTTAAGTTACATTTACAAATTAATAAGGTAAAAATTAATTTACATATTTAAATTGAATAATATATATGTATTTTTTTTTGTTCCATGAGGATATGTTACCTTTGACATCACAAAAGGGTAGTGGGTGAACCCCTACTACATTTATCCATGTCAGTACAACACCATATACATTTATAGAGGTAAAATTTCAAGTGAATCTTATATACTCTAGATGTACATTCATACACCTTAATTGCATCATTGGTAGATTTTGTGTAAGAAAATATAATATACCTAATATAATTTTGTTAGACTTTTTATTATTTGATGTATCAACATGGATTGGCATAGTGTTATAAACTCATCATCCATCTCAAAGTTTTTGATTTCATTTCAAATTTTAAACTATGTTTTCAATAACCAAAATAACAAGTTAAACATTTACTTGATATCCCATTATATGTAGTTCCCATAGTGGTTGAATCCCAATTAGTAATATTGGATGTGTGTGTGTGTGTGTGCGCGCGCGTGCGTGCGTGTGTGTGTATATATATATATATATATAATTCATTTGATAAAATTTGTTTGGTGTAATATATTTCTATCAATTTCCCAATCAAGCATAGCATGTATTCATCAATATGCACACCATTTCTTTCTTTTAAATAATGGCCTCATAGCCAGCCACTTGATTCCTTGTTATCCTAATCACATATAACAATTCAATCTCTATGATCAATATCCAAAATGGTCGTAGCTAGGAATTCAATTCCAACCAAGCCTAATAATTTCATATCTATCTATGGAGTTATAAATTTAGATGGCATAGCCTCTTGATCCCATTATACCTAGTCAATTCCATTAGTTTATTGGGATAACATCCATTATATCCCATTGGTTTTTTGGGAGAGAGTCAACTATAAACTATAGCCTATATGTATATGGAATAGTCCTTGCCACTATATAAAAATAGGGGACCTTAACCCCATATAAATATATGGGGTTGAGTAGTTTGTTACCACCACCTACTTAGGGGGCCTAAAGACCTACTATATCTAGTTGGGGGAGAAGGCCTATCTATATCCATGCACTTTCATCACTCAAGTGACATGCTGAATCTATAAGACTATAACACCTTTCATCAAGAAAGTCCCCCTAAAATGAATATTGAGTGTTGACAAGACTATAGAACAATTTGTTGACCTCAATATACTTGCAATTTATACATATATAACTTCACTTGAAAAAATTGAGGGCAATCCAAGGATAAAATTCAACCTAATGTCACCTATAGGGTAACCAAAATCATACACTTGTAAATATGAATATCCACTCACTCTTATCTCTATAATATTTAGTTCTATTTTCTATATGTTTCTTTATATCTTAACGAGACCTACTTTATAAGTTTTTAGACACTCTTAAAAGGCTCAACTATAGATGTCCCCAATAAAAGCAACCTATCACTCTAGGTGTTTTAGCTTGATTAAAACTCAATTTACAAACTTCTCAACAAACACCTATACATGTTGTCTTATCACAATGACTATTTTTAAGGGATTTTCTATCACACCAATACTCAGTTGGACTAAAACGTAATGAATGTCTATAAGTAAAGTATTCAAGGTGTTAACAGGATCAAAATTTTAAAAAAAATCAATTTAGACACCATAGCTATAGGACTATCCTCGACTATACCGAGTCATTACCTTAAGACAATTAGGCCTAATGACCAAGTAATTAGGTTAAAATCTGAAACACACCTCAACAAAGCTATACAAGTATCCAAACTAGTGTATATAGGTACATGTCAAGGATGTTTCTACACCTAACTTGCATTTAATGACTCAATTTCACAAAATTCACTAAAAAATCCTCCCTTGTTTTCTTATCATTCTCCTTCATGAAAATGACATTTCTTGCCTTCAATGTTGTGTTACAAGTCACATGTTATACATATCCACTTTTCACATTCATGCTTCCTATGAATTCATTAGATTTTTTCATATCTTATGCAAGACTAAGTTTGTTAGCAACTTGTTTATTCAATGAATTGCATAAGTTATTACATATTAAGTTGTTTGTTCAACTGATGACTAGGGTGGACACTCCTCCATCATTGCAAGTCAAGATAGACTTGGGCATTGCTACTGCAATGCCATCTACATATGTACTCACTGAGGTATGTATATTCACTTGTAATTTTGAATTATAATTTAGTACTTTTGTTTTAATAATTTTACTATATACTTTGGCAAATATACCATATATGCATGAATGTATTATGTATACAGGGCTATCATATGACATTTGATAGTCTAATTTAGATGAGTATTATGACAACTCCTCATGTTTCTTTATCATTTGACACACTTGTTTATGTAGCTGAACTTGACACTGACCCAGTTGAGAGTCAATGGCAAATTAAGGAGGACCACGAGATTGTGGTAAGTGCATGTTTAAATGATTTTTTTTTTAAATATAGTTTGAAACATGAGTTTCTTAACTTGGTTTCATGTATAATTGTTAATTTTATAATAATTTTTATATTTGAATAGGTTTGACTATAAGTGAGCTATTAGTGTAGTACCCATAATCTAACCTTGTGGCAATCTAAGGCATTCTAGTATCTCCATATATAAGCAGGGCATCCCAAGGAGAGTCTTCTTCAAAGAAGGCAAAGAGAGGGAGCCTATTTGATGATTAGGATGTTGTAGATAATGTAAATTTTTGTATACCTATATTTTAATATACGCAATTTTGGCATTGTATATGCATATATGACGTATTCACCTAACATTAAATATTATGTTATTAGACATGATGCAATTTTTCATATGCCTATGAGGCAATGCATATATTATTGACATTATATGGCTATACATGGCACTCTTACATGTAATTATTATTTTGTACATGAATATTTAAGAAAATCACCGAAGCAAATCATGTTTGAATCTCTTGTGTTTAGAGTATTATGAATGATTGGTTTTGAAGTATTATTAAGGATTACAAATGTTATGAGAATGAGAATAACTTGTTAGGATAATGTTGCAAATCAAACCCTTATAAGAAATAAATATTATCAATGATTGAATTTTAATTGTGTTTTTATGATGATATAGAGATATGAAGGAGAAGTCTACAAAAACATCATTAGTTGGTTCTAAATCCAACTGATAACATTCACTTGCTATGGTTTGATTTGAATCTTCTTTCATAACCTAGCTCCTCTTTTGACTCTTTGGGCTTAATTTAACTTCTTAAACCTAGTATTTATTCCTTGTACTCTTAGTAGAACCTCCTTGATGGCATTGACCTCTATCCATACATCCTTTAGCTCATTCCATTCATGTCTCATTGACAAACTTATTCTCAATCTCTTTCTAGTTTCTTCCTAGGTAACTTCTTTGGGTATTAAGGACCAAATATTGGTATATGTTTCAAGAGCTAAATCTATTTTCATATATGGTCTTAGATGATCATGACATACCTATTATAACCCACTTGAAGTACTCAAACAATCTTTGAAACTCATTACACACCTTATGGACACAATGCTCTCTCAAGGCTTGTATCCTTTTTTTACTGTAGTTTTCATTGAAAAAAAAAATATTTATAAATATATTATAATGGAATTTATAGGTAAAATCCATCCTTTTTCATGTCTATGTCAAATTTCATATCCAAACTCCACCTCTAACTATCACTTCTTTCATTAGCCTACCCTCATTTAGGCCTAATTAGCCCTATTCCAAAGACTCAATCCTAGAATCCATTCATATCAATACAATTTTAGGTTAATAAATTTTGATTCACCTTTTACATTTATAGGGGAGCAAGACTAAAAAGTTTCATTAAATTCCCATGGTTAAATCTTTCAAAAAAGCCCAAAGCTTGCTAATCTAGGGTTTCCCATGCCCTGTACCTACTCTCCAAAGGAAAAATTTGACCTTCCCACTAATATTATTTTCTTTAAAAGACCCCCATGGAATATAAATAAAACATCTCATAACACCTTTCCAATGATCAAAAGACCAACTTTGCCTTTATGCCTTTGAGACTTTCTATGGGGATTTGATCCTACCTATGGGGATTGAATAAAGTTTGGAGTGTAAACACCATTTAAATGTGTTTAATATGTTTTAAACCATATTAAAATACTTATAAAATACTTATCTAATCTTTTAACCATTAAACACATCTTAAAACTCCAAAAAGTATGCGTACATGAATAATGACCATTATGAGACATGGAGGGGATTGTGACAAAACAAAGATAACTTACACTTTTAATATTACCTTCCGAAGATTATTTATGGATATATTATTTCATTAATACCAATATTACCAATTTTCAAGTCATTTGGATATTTACTTTGTCCTATAGACCCTTTGTACCACAATTTACCTTGAGCTGCCTCCATGCTTCCTTCATGCCAAAACTTGTCTTTATTCAAAATTTTACATGGAACCCATAAATGTGATCACTTAAATAATACAAAATATGTTTAAAACATCATATTATATTGTTTTAAGACCTCTCTAATTCCTAAATTACTTCTTGGCATCTAGAACTGACAAAACTTCCAAAAATCTCTAATGGCTGCTTTCTTGACTTCAAGTGGATTTTTTCCTATACCAGGAACTTTCACTCTTTATAGTATATTTATTATGGAATTTTATGTTTTTTTAGGTCATTTATACCATTAATACCAAATTTATTTCTTTGATGCAACCTGTAGATGCCCCAAATTGACCAATTTCTCTAAGGCAAGCTCTGATGTTGACCTTGATTTGACATAGGGTTGACTGTACTAAAATAGTGAATATTTTAAATTTTAAAAATAATAAAATATATATTTAATTGGTATATTATGTCATAATGATCCTCTCCACCAAATTTCTTGATTAGATCTGGCATATTTTAGCTTGTACGCCCATTTTGGCAAAAGCTAGTGACACATGCCAACTTGGTCAAATTTCACAAATGAGTCATCATCCTATTTTGCCTTCATTTATGATCTCAATAATTTAAGAGAAGTATAAAAATCATCATTATAATTGGTTTCAATGTACTTGATCACTTTATCTTCAATATTCCCTTACTAATTCAAAATTGCTCTTTGATTCTTGGGCTTCTTACTAGTCACTTGACACATGTACTTGTTTGTTGAATATATAGAAATTTTTTTCTTGATGGTGTTATAATACTTATTTATAATTTTTAAACATTATCTACCTCCTTAAATTATTTTATTCACAAACTTTCTTGTAGTCTCTTCACTAGTTTTAACTAGGCACAACCCCTTGGGTTCCAAGGACCAAATCTCTCTTTAGGTTTCAAGAGTAAAATAAAAATTCTTGGATGGTATTAAATGGTCAAAAAATTCCTTCCTAAACCTATTTAAATTTTCAAAACCTACTTCACCTTTTAATACTTCTCCTTGGGTGTTTACTATCCTTCACACTATGTATCAAATTATGTCTCTAGGACCATTCTTTAGTTTATGATGATAATAATAAAATTCATTACATTTATGGTCTTAAGTGATCACAATGCACTTAGATAAACCCTTCCCAAGTGACCAAATAGTCTGTTCCATTCCTTCTACACCTCAAGTCACAATACTCTATCTAGGCTTGGAGCCATGTTTTCACTATTTTTCCCTTTGTTCAATTAACATGTGTATTTTATTGAAGATGTAATAACACTTTAGGTCATCCTATATCACCCTTAAACTCCTCACAAAGTTGAAACACTTTAATCTTCTCCTGGTTATCACTTGTTTTGATAGAAACCCCCAAATTAGGCCTATTCTAACCCTAAAGTCCTCAAAACCATACCTATCCATACATTGTCATTCAAAAAACAATTTAATAAATTATAACACATATAATTGTTCACTATTAAAAAATTTAGACCCATTCTGATGGTTACATCTCTCAAATTCTCTTAAACCCTAGTTATAGGTTTTTTAGGCCCTGTAAAGACCCTTGGAGCACTATAAATTATATATCTTGAATGATATAATGTTTTAATGTCTAAAATACACACCAAAAGTTTATTCATAATATCATCTACCTCATAAAATAGGATAGAACCCTTCCTTGATCTGTTCTAGGCTTAAAACATCAATTTCTCAATTGATTGTGGGCCAGAATTGATTGTCTACAGCAGGGGTGATTTTAAATTGTTATTTATTCAATTTAAAACACTATTTAAGATAACACAAGGCTTCATTTAGGTCTGATAACTCTCAATGCACCTTTTAATACTCTTAAATTTCCTTTATCAAGTCTTAATTCCTTTTATTCATGGAATGACTCATTTACTTCACATTGTTGCCTATATAATATCTAAAATTTGGCATTGTTACCTTAGGGTTTAAAACAATGGTTTATTCCTCTGAGAGGTTAGAATTTCATATTCTTAAACACTCGAAATTATGTCCTTAATTAATCTCTTCTTGTAAGATTCTTGATCATTGTCCAAGCATAGGTTCACAAACCTATCTATCACAACCCACCTGTGTGGAAGAAGGTAAGATTTTCCATCATCTACCATAATTTACACTTAACTTACAGTTATTACACATTTTAAGGGGTTAATTTGATCCAAATTATATTTTTTATTTATCTTTATGCCATCATATACTTACTACCATACACTGTTCTACTTCTCTCCTAATATGCAACTTTTTGGCAGTGAAGAGATAACTTGTTGACCTCTAACTAGCAATTTTGCCTCTGAGACTAGTAGGTGAAAATAAACCAATTTTATCACATATATATAGGAAAATTATATGTTTTCCAATCACCATGACACCCAATTACATCTGCAAGTGCATTTTCACTACTTTTCTAGAGCACAAAAACACTAACAACAAATGTTGTCAAAGTTGAAGCTACGGTCCAATAAATCAATCTTTGGTGTTTGTTGGCTAAAAATGGCATTGAAAACATGTTCAAAGGGGTGGATAACATCCATTACTAGGTTACTGGCCTCTCATATGTCTTGGTTGACAAACCCACCACCCATTCTGGGCTCAAGAATGCCCTTCCCAATACAAGAAAGATGTTGATTGTTAGCCTAACTTCAGGCATGCATAAAACCAAAATTATAAGTTGTATGGAGGAACTGTAATATACCTCATGTGCATGTTAAATCCATATATTTTCACCTATAATATATTTTTAATCACCTCTAAGATCAATCCATGGTAGAAGTTGGAGTAAAGGGTCCTAAAATGCAATTTTTTGGCCGTGAAGAGACAACTTGTTGACATCCAACTAGCAATTTTGGCTTCAGGACTGGTAGGTTCAAATCCACCAATTTTATAATTTATAAATAGTAAAATTAAATGTGATCCAATGACCATGACACCCAATTTCATCCAAAAGTGCATTTTCACTACTATTCTGGAGCACGAAAACACTGACAATAAATATTATCAACATTGAAGCTATAGTCCAAGAACTCAAATTTTGGTGCATATTGGTTTAAAATTGGAACTACCAACACATACAAATGGGTGGATAACATACATTACAAAATTATTAGTCTCCCATTTGGACTAGTTGACAGACCCACCACCCATTCTGGGCTCAAGAATGCCCTTCCAAATACAAGAAAGATGTTGATTTTTAGCCTAACTTCGGGCATGCATAAAACCAAAACTGTAAGTCATATGGAGGAATAATAAGAGACCTTGTGTGTGTGATAATTCTGTATAATTTCACCCCTAATATATTTTTAATCACCTCTAAGAGAAATCTATGACATAAGTTGGAGTAAAGGGTAAAAAAATGTAACTTTTTGTCAGTGAAGAGACAACTTCTTGACCTCCAATTAGTAATTTTGCCTTTGAGACTGGAAAGTGTAAATACACTTATTTGAGAACATCTAAATAGTAAAATTATATGTTCTCAAATGAACGTGAAATCCAATTCCACCTGCAAGTCCATTTTTAATACTGTTCTAAAGCACGGAAACACTGACAATAAATGTTGTTAAAGTTGAAGCTATAGTCTAAAAAATCAATTTTCAATGCTTTTTGGATTAAAAATAGCACTTATAGCACACCTAAAGGGGTGGATATTGTCTATGACCAAGTTCTTGACCTCCCATCTGACCCGATTGACAAACCCACCACCCATTCTAGGCTCAAGAATGTGCTTCCCAATATAAGAAAGATGTTGATTTTTAGCCTAATTTTAGGCATGCATAAAACAAAAAATGTAAGTCATATGGAGTAACCATAATATCCATTTTTTGTATTTTATATACCTATAATTTCACCTTGAATCTATTATAAATCACCTTTAAGATCAATTTGTGGTAGAAGTTGGAGTAAAGGGTACTAAAATGCAACTTTTTGGCAGTAAAGAAGCAACTTGTTGACCTCCAACTAGAAATTTTGCCTTTGGGATTGGCAGGTACAAATCCACCACTTATAGCACATATAAATATAAAAATTTCACATGATCCAATGAATTTGACACCCAATTCCACCCATAAGTGCATTTTCTCTACTATTCGAGAGCATGAAAACACTGATAACAAATGTTGTCAAAGTTGAAGCTACGGTTCGAGAACTCAATTTTTGATGCTTGTTGCCTAAAAAATAGAACTAAAAACACATTCAAAGGGGTGGATAACATATAATACTAGGTTCTTGGCCTCAAATTTGGCCCGAATGACAAACCCACCACCCATTCTAGGCTCAATAATGTCATTCCCAATACAAGAAAGATGCTGATTTTTAGCCTAACTTTAGGCATGCATACATTCAAACCTGTAAGTCATATGGAGTATCCATAAGATTCCTTATGTGAATGGTAAATCCATTTAATTTAAATTAAAATATATTCTAAATGAACTTTAAGATAAATCTATGGTAGAAGTTGGAGTAAAGGGTCCTAAAACGCAACATTTTGGTAGTGAAGAGACAACTTGTTGACCTGCAACTAGCAATTTTATCTCTGGGATTGGTAGATGCAAATACACTATTTTGAGCACATATAAATAGGAAAATTACACATTTTATAATGAACATAACACCCAATTCTACCTGCAAGTGCATTTTACTACTATTCTAGAGCACAAAAACACTTACCACAAATATTGTCAAAGTTGTAGCTATAGTCTGATAACTCAATTTTTGGTGCTTTTTAGCTGAAAATTGGTATTGACAACACATATAGATGCATGGATGACATCTAGGATCAAGTTATTGGCTTCCCATCTAGCCCAATCGATAAACCCACCACCCATTCTAGGCTCAAGAACACCCTTCCCAATACAAGAAAGAAGTTGATTTTTATCCTAACTTCAAGCATGCATAAAACCAAAATTTTAAGTCATATGGAGGAACCATAAGTTCCCTAGTGTCCATGGGGAATCCTTATAATTATACTCCAAATATATTTTGAATCACCTCTAAGATAAATTTATACTAGAAGTTAGAGTAAAGGGTCATAAAATGTATCTTTTTGGCAGTGAAGAGACAACTTATTGACCTCCAACTAGAAATTTTGCCTCTGAGATCGGTAGGTAGAAATACATTGCTTCAAGCACATATAAATCTAAATATTACATGTGGTCCAATGATCATAACACCCAATTCCACCTATAAGTGTATTTTTCACTACTATTCTAGAGCACAGAAACACTAACAACAAATGTGTTTAGAAGGCTACAAGGAGAAATAAACTTATCATAAGCGATTGTTTAGGAGTGTGGAAACACCAAGTAATTTTAGTAAGCTTCTTTTAGATTTAATAATATTAATTTCTTTACTAATAGTGCCAACCACGTGAAGGTGGAAGCTGATTTGGCACCACTAACCTAAAAAAAAATGTTAGTAAATAATTAAAGATGAAATTTATGCATGTACTATGTATAAAATCAAAAAAATTTGGTAAAATTGATTAGATATACATTTTATAAGTCAACATACCTACGCATTTCAATCCAATGAACCACTTGGATCTGATCTAATCTTGATAGTATCAAGAATAGATCCATGGTTTGACTCGTAAACCTTTCATAGATTCTTATTTCTTGGCCTCCCATGATATTTTTACAATTGAATATTCATTTCAAGAACCAAACTTGAATAATGTAGTATCTTTCTATTAGTTTTAAATTCTTCAAACAACCATACATTTGAATTTTTTATAGGATATCATCAAATCCAAGTTCTAGTGATAACCATAGACCCTGTGGGATAATCAATGTTTTCTCCATCTACGACTAGGGAAGTCAATTTTTTCTTTTCATCTACACACTGACATAAGTAGTAATTTATTTCCTCTTCATTGTCCTTGTCTGCAATAACTAAAAAAAAACATGGCCTATATTATAATAAATAAATTTTAATTATATTATAAAGATAGATTATGAAAATAAATAACACAAAGATTAATCAGATATATGGTCAAAGTCATCTGATAATGTCATGTCTATAAGTTGTAATGCTGTTGGAACCTAATATGTTTTGATTGGAATTAGAGATTTGAAACTCTAGTCTTCCACCCACTCTTGTGACTCACACTCATTCCAAAAAAAGTCCATGCATGCATAACAAAATCATTCCAAGTGTCATGTATGAATAGTCTAAGACCCTGCATTTGAGCTATGAAATGAGTGAATCTCACTTAAACCTATTAGATTCATATAATACTCATAGTTTGCCAAGTCATTTCCTCCATTAACCAAAAATATCTATGAATAGTAGAATTTTCTTGAGCACCATGACATATGTTCTCATTACACCATTCAACCACAATTTTTGCATCAATCAAATTAGTAACATTGTCAAATTTTAACTTCTCCCTTGCAATGAATCTTTTCACACATCCTCCAACACTAGCATGTTCCCCTTTTCCATGGATAGCCTTAGTGAAACTCCAAATATGTTCTACACTAGTGGTAACATATCTCTTGCTCAATAAATAAAGCATTCATGCATTCTTGAATTGTGATGTGCAATTATCTGACCAAATGTAATGCTATTTGAAAATAATGTTCCTCTAAGTCAACTATCCATATAACTTCTCAAAACAACCTTGCACATACTATACAATGTGATCAGTCATCACTAATATAGAAATGGTGATCCCTTAATATTTTTCAATCTTCCTTTTTACTATCAAGTGTATGTATGAATGATATATGCACGAAAATAGAAATTTATGTTGAGTTGTAATTCTATGAGTGAACTTCCATTTAGGGTTTGAATGTGTAATTTTCAACAAACTTGACAACTAAAATAATAAAATCAAGTGGGAATGTGTCATTGCTTAGCTTGAAATGTTCATCCAACCATCTATCCATATGTGTGTGCCTTGCATACTCATAAACAATTTTTTCCATGAATTCAACCATAAATTTTGAATAGGTATCTCTTTTGTAAAAAGCCCACACCTTTTAGATTCTTTGCCATCTTTTACTTGATAAGTCATAGATTTGTATTTTTTCAAACCAATTAATTCTTATCCAATTACACTTGTACACTCCTTATGGATACATTTTAAAATTTTGGCAATCCATTGTAAATTCTAAAATTTCCATCCAAACATGTTTTCTTATAAAATAAACATCCATCAGATCTTTTACAAAAAATATTTTAGTATGGAAAGTATGCAGGGAATGTCTATAGGGATAGCAATTTCGATTAGGAATAAAAATAGATGTTAAAAAATAGGGTTTTTTATTACTTCAAGGAATGTGTACATGTTATAGAAATGCATATGCATTATAGGAACGCTTACGTGTTTCTATAACATATATGGGTTCTTTGAAATATAGCCATATATTATTAAAAAAAAGCAAAAAGCCTCATATTCAATGCATAAAATTGACTATAATACTATAATATAATGTAATAAGATTCAATAAGACTATAATATGATGCATAAATCCTAATATGATGCAATAAGACTATCAAATGTTGCAATAATCCTATCATATGATGTAATAAGGTTGAATATGATGCAATAAGGCTATCATACGATGTAATAAGACTATAATACAATGTAATAAGACTATCATATGATGCAATAAGACTATCATACAATTCAATAAATCTCCAATATCATGTAATAAGGCTATCATATGATGCAATAAGGCTGAATATGATGCAATAAGGTTCAATATGATGCAAAAATCCCTAATATGATGCATAAATCTCCAATACATGATGAAATAAGACTCTTGATAAGACTATGAAGTAATAATACTAATTAATGATGCAAAAAGGATCAACATGTAAGACAAAATGAAAAAATTTTGCCCAAAATCCCATCACAAGTCCTTATAAAACTAGATGAATAATGGGTTAACAAATTGGCACTAAACACATTCATGAATTTATGCATTTGTGATAAAATTAGGGAACTTAAGGGTTTTGTTTGTTAAAAAATTAGGATTTAGGGTTAGGGTTTAGTGTAACAAGTTTGTATATGTGTATATGCCATGAAATTAGATTTTAGGGGAGCTGTATATGTTCACATGATAAAATTAGGGTTTTTGATCAACATGTTACAAATTGTGACCTAATTTAGCTCTTCCAATCACATCATAGACTCGAATTTAGGTTCAATTGGTTGAAATTGGACACATTTGCATTTGTATTTACATTTTTTATTAAATTAGGATCAATTAAGCCATATATGTTGCATCTATATTATATAATCAATTGAGCCATAAATTTGATTTAGGGGCTCAATTTTACCCAAATCACATCCCTAATTGAAAAAATTGACTAATTGGTTCAATTCATGATATATATCTGATCGTAATTATTTTTTTCCTAAATCATATATCATGCTCTTATAGTTATGTTAAGAAGGGATTCAAATTGGCCTCCCATGCCTCCTCAATTGAATTTCCCCTATAATTGAACCTTGTTGTGCCATGTGTGTACCTCATACACTGGAAAGTGTTAAATATATTAGAGATGCATCAAGTATTAGAAGTTTTAGAGTTGACAATGCCTCAAGAGGCCAAATCCAATTAGATATCACCACGTACTCCTCATACGTGCTCAAAAGTGTTAACACTGTTAGAGGTGTCAGGTCTTAAAAGCATTAAAGAGCTCTATTAGATCCATGTGAGGCTTGATCTATTTATATACATAACAACATGTGTATCTTGTAAACACATATATTTTTGTTAGAGATATAACTATCACACAAACTAGAAGCATCAGATTTGTCAGAGCCTCAGGACACCTAATCCAATCAAATATTTCCACATGTTTAGGTCTAGTATACTTGGAGAAGTGTTAGAATTGTCAGATATGCAAATATTTGATACCTAGACATGTCCCATCACCTCTAACCAATCCAACTAAGGCCTATTCATAAATTTATCATGCATACATATAATCCAATAATGTTTAAAGATTGACATCTATCTAATCAAATCATGTCTAGTAAATAATTCACATGATGTGAGCCTATGTCTTACCATTAATATATGAAAATTGTCATGTAGAACCCTTTAAGGTCCCATCTAAATTGAGCAAGCATCAAACATTATTAGTTTTATGAATGTATGTATTCAAATTATTTATATCCCTTTGTCTTGAATTATCTCTAGATCTTAGAGTACATTCATATTAAGTCCTACATGTAAGAGAGAACATAATCTAGTAATATACTCCTCAACCTCAAATCCCAAGTTGAAGCAAGAATTTTGAGATGTACTACTTTCTTTCAATCCACATCATAAGGTTTAAGATCATTACAATGAAATATGAACAAGATAATTAAAGATATATGTAAAAAATGTATAATATTGAAACCTTTGACTAGGGGGTGTATAATGATATTAAATTCTAATCAACCATTTATATGAGGTGAGCAATTCATTATACACATGAACAATTCTTGGCTCTCTTCGCTCAACATCATCTTTAAGGGGAACTAGGTCTCAAATTTAGGGAACATTATCACCTGTAATGTATCTTGAATAAGCTCAATAGAGTTTGTGCTGGGGTAACTTATACATATCTCATACTTGGTCAATGTCAAGTCTATGACACCTTATATTTATAAAGCATAGAGCCATCCTTTAATGGTTTCAAACAAATCCCCTAGTGTATTTAGATATTTTCTAAGCTATACATTCATCACTACAGGTACGACATAATAAAATAACATATTAAAACCACATCATCACTAATCGATACATGTGACCATTTTGAGTTTATTGATATCAAAACCACATCTTATACAAAATAAAATGCATACCCAGCTTGAACAAAGTATTTAAGAAAAACATATACATACCTTGTACTCATAATCCTACTTTTGTATCTTACCATCCCAATTACATAGTAAGGTATAGAACTCTATAGTATTGGTAAGAAACAAACGTTTTATATCTTGTTTTTGAGCTTGCAATCATTGCCTCCATGGTGTGGCTAGGACTAGTCCCATGTCAAAAACACACTCTTTAGATGAGGTGGGAATGGATGGAGTGGTTAATGGTTGTCCCATGTGTGATGGAGGAGTAGATGAAGGAGGTGCATGAAATGGAGGATTAACCATATTTTCACAAGAGATCTTAATTTTAGACAAAAAATTTATAATGTATTTGAATACATTAGGGGCATCTTGAATAATTTTAATAATAGAAGACTCTTGTTAGACTTTTTATTGGGACCTCAAAATGCACCTATTGAATTAGATGCACTAAGTGACCTTGGAGGAAACTTAAGGGACTTTACTCAACACATTTTAAGAATGTTTTTTGGATAATCTAAGGCATGATTCATAGATATTGGGATCCATTAGATATCTTTCTTAAAATAGATATCCAAGAGATGCACTGTTACACCAAGGGCTCAATTCTTATTTATACTTACACAAGATTATCTATACTACATAGTCCAATTCAACAAGTTTACCATTTAAACCAATTAGTTAGAAATTTATAAATAAAGGGGTTTGGGTAAATATATCAAAGAAACAACAAAAGAGTAAGATAGGATTTTAGGAAAGTAGGATAATATCAATAAGAAACCCAAAATTTATGGGCAAGTAGGATTTTAGGTAAGTAAGGTAGTAAGGCATATCCCTGCCCTACTAGGGGAAAGGTCCCAATAGCTGTGCATGTTCCAATTGGTAAACAAGGCTATTGTTAACATGTGTTCTATTGATGAAACATATTGGTGTTTATAAATATTAAAGTGCACCAACAACTGAACATGTAATATATAATACTTGTTCAACATTCATTCTATAAAATTAAATGTAACCAATCACATCTTGATATGTAAGAGTTAAGTATTGAAATTCTAATGTACAATGATTGCTACTCTAAAGGTTAAGTTTTGATCATAGGTTTAAATAATGCATTTTATGACCTCTCATGATAAAATTAGTTATATTGTAAAATGTATAAGGTTTTAGACCTTTAAACCTTAGTTATAAGTAGTTAAGATAACATATTGAAATGGGTAATAATTTCAAAGTCTAATGCAATGTTATGGTACCTTAATTAAATATCTAAAGCAACACAAAATTTCACCTTCCCCCTATAAGAAACATGAAATTTGGCATTTCCCCTATAAGGATGCACGTCTAATGGGACCTTTCCCCTATAACAAACACAAAATTTATTTGTTTTGTGTTATTTCAAAGAAAAATGTACATGTTATATAACACATACACATTATATAACATGTATGCATTGTGTATTATGTTATATAACATGTACACATTATTTGAATTTGAATTAAAAACCAAGCCTTTATGCTCGTAAACATCTTAGATTTCTAAGCCAAAGGTTTGTGAATGGGAATCTATAGCTAAGATCAAGATTTTTGAGAAAAACCAAGAAATTTTAACTTCAATCACCAAATATGCTATTGATTTCAACATCAAAATTTGAAAAATTATTACCGTTATGATGAGAACATTGTCTTCTTTCCAAATATATGATTTTTATAATTTTTGGGCTATTTTAAGGGTTCAAACTATATTTATTTCTAACAGCACCTTTTCTAGGCCACTACATACTACACCCATACATGCCTATTCATGTTTATCTAATTTATTTTTTGTTGATCTGAGTTGATGCAGTAAAAATAGTCCAACCTTCCAAAGACCATAACCTATGACCCGTAGCTCTGTTTGAGCTCTTCCACATGCCAAAATGATCATCTCAAAAATTTTGATGTTTTCTTAAGCTGATATATCCACTTAGAGTTTATTTAAATATTTTTTATATGCCATTTATGATCATCTTAGGGTTTGAAATTAGAATTTAATGATTTTTTCAAAAAAAATCTATTTTTACAAATTGTATATTTTTAGGACCAAACATCAACTTCAGTTGAATTTCACCCTATTCACTAATTCTAATGTTTAGGATATTTTTAGAGCTACATGAGCTTGCATGCAAAACTTACTATAAATAATGGCTGCTAAAAATGGTTTTTTTTTTTTTTTTTTAAGATTTTAGTTTTTTTTTTGAATTTTTGCTTGTCAACTCTAAATTATGAGTTGAGGCTTCTTTAAGCATGGTTTGGGTTTGTAATGATTTCAAGTCATTCAATACAAATCAATTTTGAGTATTATTTCAAGATCATGGCCTATTGGTAATTTTTATTATCTTGATAGTTTTTGGGTTCATTATCTGATACTAAAGGAAGTTCAAATCTTGGAGGAGAAGACATGGTGAGAGATGAGGAGGTATTGTGAAGATGAACTAGACTGCATAAGAGCTACAAAGACAAGTAAAATAATTAACCAAAGTTATCACTAATCAGAAAAGAAGAGAAGGTGGTGATGAGGAAGACATAGATCATGATGAAGAAGTTTGATAAGAAGATGAATAGCAAGAACAACCACCATCTATGGAAGAAAGGATGGTTCAAGATTTAGATTGAAGGAATGAAGGATTCAAAGTTGATGTTCTAGATTATGGAGGCAATTTAAAACTAGAGGAGTTGATAGATTGGATGAATATCATGGAGAAATTATTCAAGTGGAAGACTATGAGAGAAGACATGAAGGTAAAATTTGCATGCATAAAATTGAAAGGTCATGCAATGATTTGGTGGGATCACCTACAAAAAAAGAGATAAAATAAAGGTAAAGAAAAGATTGATTTATAGAAAAATATGGAGAAGAAGGTGAGGGATAAATTTATTCCATTGGATTGTATACAAACCCTATACAAAATATTTCAAAATTAGAGGAAAAAATATCACAGTATACAAGAGTATACAGATAAGTTCTACAAGCTTTTCATATGAGTGGAACATGATGAAGCAAAAAAGTAGATGACTATGAGGTATGTCAATGGTTTTAAATTTTATATTCAAGATGAATTAAGCATGCATAGAATACTTTGTATGGAGGAGGCTTATCAATTAGCTTTGAAGGTAGAAGAAAAACAAAATAGATAAACTTTTAGAAGAACATCTCTTGGTCTAAGAAGAGGCAGATCCCCTCTAAATAGGGGATGAGGTGGGTTTAATACCACTAGAGGTGGGTCTAATACCAATAGAGGTGAATCATCACATGGTGCAAAAAGGAAAGAAGATAATAGGCAAGGGTTTCAATACCAACAAAGAGGACAAGGATTTGATAGAGGATTAGGTTATGGTGGTTTTAGAGGATGGTTCATCATAGATATTATGTCAGTTACATATGTGGAGAATAAGGGCATAGAGCATTGAGTGTCCACACTATCAAGATTAAGAAAGGAGGCAAGAAGATTGCTTAGGAATAAATCTAGTTGAGGCTAAGATAGAAGAATAAAATACTGAAGTTGTACCTATAGATATTAGAGAGAATCTCATGATGAGAAGGACAATGATTGTTCCAAGGAAGGAACACATTCAGAATAAACAAGGTGGTGATGCATGGCTGTGATCAATTATTTTTTGAACAATATGTACTTCAATTAGAAAGGTATGCAAAGTTATTATAGATGGTGGTAGTTGTGAAAATATAGTTTCTAAAGAAATGATAGAGAAACTAATTTGCAATGTGAAAATCATCCTAATCCTTATCAGATTTCATGGTTTAAGAAATGAAATGAAGTTACAGTAGATAAAGGGATAGAGATACTTATGACAACATCAAACTTTTCAAGATGATCATTTTGACATGTGAAAGCGCTCAAATAGAGGTACGGGTCAAAAATTATGGCCTACAGAAGGTTGGCCTACTTTTTCTGCATCATGTTTGTATTCTTAGCTAGTTTTTTGTCTCTACCTTATTTTTGTTTCACCATCATTAAAAATTCCCCAATTTTATGTAATTATAGCACTTGAATTTATTTTTAATTTTTTTCTCTTCTTGTCCTCACTTATGTTCATTCTTTGCTTAGATTCCATGACTATCTTGACTCGATTCTACATTTTGTTTCTTCTAAATCTGTCTTTTGAAATGTAGTCTTGCTCGATAGAAGTATGTTCCCAATTTCTTCTTCTAACCCTTTATTCTTCCTACAACAAATAGCCACTTTATTCTTCAAATGTTAAGAGTGTCAATCTTATCAACCACTCCAAGGGATGTGATTAGATATTCATACGTTGTATGAAGATTGTCAAGAGTTATCTCAAGAAATAAATTCTCTTCAACTTTCTCTCTCATAGCTTCTAGTTTACTTTTAATGTCCTTCAATTTCATCAAGGTTTTCTATGATATCTTGATCATTTCTCATTCTAAAATTATGTAGTTATCCCTGAGATACAAAATCCTAATCTTTATAGGCTTCTCAAATATTTCCTTTAATATTTCTCAAGATTTATGTGGACTAATAATATCTTGGATTTGTGATATGATTTTATTAGCTACAAACATTCTAATGATAACTAATACTTCACTATTATTTTCTTTATATATTGCATTAGCTCTCTATTTTTAATAGGTATTTTTTCTCTTCTTCTACATACTTCCTTAAATCTTTTGCAAGAAATACATTTTTCACCTTATACTTTCAAAGAGAATAATTCTTTCCATCTAATTTGCAATCATGTGTTAGAAACTAAAGATGACTGGAGATAATTTCTCCACTCCTCATGCATGCAAGCAGTTAGCTATAGTTAAGCAATCAGTTAGTTTAAGTTAGTTAACTGATAGTTAGGAATCAGGTAGTTAACAATCAGTTATTTCAAGTAGTTAAAGTTAGTGTTAGAGGCAGTTAAACAATGAGTTTATTTTCAATTATTTTTGGATTCAAATTCTATTTAAATATGCCTTAGGTGCAGCATTGTAAGCAAGCGAAAAAGAAGATCAATAAAATTCTTATTTTTCAAGAATTGTTGTAGCAATTTATTTCTGTTCTTATTTTATTATTTCAGTTCTTATTTTTTATCTGCTCTTTTAGTTCCTACAAATTGGTATCAGAGCAGGAAAAAGATCATGGGAGAAGAGCCAGCAGGATGGGAGCGCCAAGGAGAAGCACCTGGTTGGGAGAGTAAGCAGAAGTCATGAAGAGAAGAAATGCGCAGTCAAAGTGCAGGCCGACAACCCCAACTGACATCGATCGATTCCCAGACTGACATTGGCTATGTAACTGACATCGATAGGATTATTCGACTGACCTCAATAGTCTAACCAATGTCGGTGACTGTGTTCATAAACAATAAACCAAAAAGGAGAATTTAGTCGCTTCAACAATTGACATGGCAATGAACAACAGTATCTCTCAGCCTCAAATTCCTATTTTTAATGGTAAGAATTATGATTTATGGGCAATTAAGATGATTTTTTTTTTTTGCTCACAAGAAGTTTGGGATTTGGTAGAGAGTGGTTTTGTAGAACCGCAGGATGAGGTAGCCCATCTGGCATTATCTCGAGCACAAAAGGACGAGCTTAAAGAGAATAGGAAAAAGGATGCAAAAGCTTTATTTATAATCCAATAGGGATTAGATGAATCAATTTTTTCCAGAGTAGCAGCAACAACAAGATCCAGAGAGGCATGGAAAATCTTGGAGAATACCTATAAAGGTAATACAAAGGTAAAAATTGCTAAATTGCAATCTCTTAGGTGAAGTTTTAAAAATTTGCAAATGAATGAATCAGAATCTATAGACCAGTTTATGGGTCAAGTGTTGAATATAGTGAATCAAATTAGATCTAATGGAGAAACTATCATGGATCAAAAGATTATAGAAAAAATACTCAGAAGTTTACCTGGTAAATTTGATGCAATAGTTGTAGCTATTGAGGAAACCAAAGATTTGGAACAGTTATCTGTAGATGAATTAATGGGTTCTTTGTTAACACATAAATCTAGAATGAATAGAAATAATAATACTTCTCTTGAGAATGCTTTCAAGTCATATGTATCATTTGGTAGAGGAAGAGGAAGAGCAAGGTCAGATTTCAGAGGCAGAGGCAGAACTGGAAGGAACATCTAGATCAAGGTGAAAATAGTAATCGAAACTACAACAGTAGAGGACGCAACAATCACTTCCAACAAAGTTCATAGAGGTTTGATAAATCTAATATTCAATGTTATTATTGCAAAAAATATGGACATTATGCAAGTGACTGCATAAAGAAGCAAGGATATGTGGACAAGTAGAATGCTAATTACACAGGTGAATCTAGTTCTAATCCAGGTGAATCTAGTCTATTTCTCACTTTTCATGTTACTCAAGAAAATGCTAGAGATATTTGGTTCTTAGATAGTGGATGCAGTAATCATATGACAGGGAATAAAGATTTTTTTGCTAGTCTTGATGATTCTGTAAGATCTGAAGTTAAATTAGGAAATGATATCAAAGTGGATGTAATGGGTAAAGGTGTAATAAATGTTTTGGCTAAGAATGGTGAAAGAAGGTTTATACCTGATGTTTATTTTGTACCTGGACTAAAGCATAATCTTATGAGTATTGGATAGTTAGTATAGAAAGGTTACAGAGTATCTTTTATAGATAATGTTTACACAATACTGGACAAGTTTCCAAGTGACAGGTTGATAGGAAAAGTGGAGATGACCAAGAATCGGATGTTCCCTCTTCGAATTCAGTGCATCCAAGGAGAAGAGGAAGCCCACTTCAAAACCATGCAGCTAGACCAATCATGGCTATGGCACTTAAGGTATGAACATTTACATTTTAGAGGTTTGAATTTATTACAGAGGAAAAATATGGTGAAGGGATTACCAACCAATAGAAAAGCCATGAAGTTCATGTGACAGTTGTATTCTGGCAAAACAACATAGAGAGAGCTTTCCAGTAGGAGCCTCATATAGAGCAAAGATAATATTGGAGTTAGTCCATAGTGATTTATGTGGACCAATGTAAACTACATCATTAGGAAGTAGTACTTATTTTCTAACCTTCATTGATGACTTTAGCAGAAAGACATGGATATATTTTCTCAAAAATAAGTCTGAAGCCTTTGGAAAGTTTAAAAAATTCAAGGCAATGGTTGAAAAGCAGAGTGGCCGTTACATCAAGGTACTTAGATCAGATAGAGGAGGTGAATATATGTCTAATCAATTTCAATATTTTTGTAGATATCATGGCATCAAAGACAATTGACTATAATGTACACACCATAGCAGAATGGTGTAGTAGAAAGAAAGAATAGAACAATCATGGAGATGGCTAGAGCATGTTGAAGGCCAAACACTTGTCAAATGAATATTGGGTAGAAGCAGTAGCATGTGCAGTGTATACTCTGAATAGAAGCCCAACAAAGAGTGTCAGAGATCAAATTCCACAAAAAGCATGGAGTGGTAAGAAACATAGTGTACATCATTTCAGAATTTTTGGTTGTACTGCATATTCTCTTATACCATCTAAATTGAGAAGAAAACTTGATGATAGAGGTGAGAAATGCATTTTTATTGGCTATAGTGAATAATCTAAGGCTTATAAGTTGTATAACCCAATTTCAAAGGAAGTGATTATTAACAGAGATGTTGAATTTAAGGAAGAAGAAGCATGCGATGGTAGCACCATCACAATTGGAGCACCAATTCCACAGAATGAAGAAAAATCTGAAGAACAAAATTTTCAAGGAGATCAATCCTCTCCACAAGTAGGAACAAGCACTCCAATCAGAACACCTAGGAGATATGAACAAGGTGAATCATCTGGACATGCATGTCACCCCACTCTAAATTCACAAGTAAGTCATGAATCAGATCCAACTCTTGCTACTTTAAGATCAAGAATTAAAGGTAAGAAAATGAGAAATTTGAATGAGATTTATAATCAAGAAGAAGAGAAATTAGATTTGGTTTCAAATTTTACTCTTTTCACTCATGATCCTATGTATTATGAAGAAGCAGTTAATGAGGAACATTGGATAAAAGAAATGGATGAAGAGTTGAATGCCATTGAAAGAAATCAAACATGGGATCTAACAGATCTACTTGAAGGTAAGGATTGTATAGGAGTCAAATGGGTTTATAAGACTAAATTTGATGCAGATGAAAATGTTGAAAAGCACAAGGCAAGGTTAGTAGCAAAAAGTTTTGCACAAGAACATGGAGTTGATTATAATGAAACATTTACTCCAATTGCTAGACTTGATAATGTTAGAATAGTTTTATCAATAGCTGCTCAAAATAATTGGTATGTATATCAAATGGATGTCAAATCAGCTTTCTTGAATAGTTTTTTAGATGAAGAAGTGCATGTGAAATAGCCCACAGGTTATGAAGTGCAAGGACATGAAGAAAAAGTCTATAAATTGAAGAAGGCTCTTTATGGTCTTAAGCAAGCACCAAGAGCATGGTATAGCAGGATTGATTCATATATGACAAACAATGGATTCAGTAGAAGCAATAGTGAGCCTACTTTGTACACAAAAATCAACAAAGAAGGTTAAATTTTGATTGTGTGTTTGTATGTTGATGATTTGATTTTCACTAAAAATTTGTCTATAGACACATTTAAATCAACAATGAAGAAAGAATTTGAAATGACAAATTTGGGATTAATGAAGTACATTTTGGGCATAGAAGTTGTACAATCAGAGAAGGGAATTTTTATCTGTCAAACTAAATATGCAAAGGATGTGTTAAGGAGATTTAAGATGCTGAATTGTAAACCAACACCTACACCAGTTGCTACAGGGACCAAACTTAGCAAAGAAGACCAAGGGTCTAATGTTGATTTTACAACATTCAAAAGATTAGTTGGCAGTTTGATGTATCTTACAGCTACTAGACCAGACATCATGTATGGGGTCAGTTTAATCTCAAAATTCATGGAGTCACCGAAAGACTCACATTGGCAAGTTGTAAAACAGATATTGAGATATGTGGCAGGAACTACTGAATATGGAATTTTATATTCCACAACTAATGATTTTAGTTTGATTGGTTTTACTGATAGTGATTTTGCAGGTAGTGTTGATGACAAGAAGAGTATTTCTGGACATGCCTTTTTTTTAGGCACAGGTGTGGTCACATGGGCATCCCAAAAGCAACCTATATTGACACGTTCATCAGCTAAAGTAGAGTATGTAGCAGCCACATCAGCAGCATGTCAAGCAAATTGGATGAAAAGAATATTGAAATATTTATTAAAAGCACAGTAGGAGTCAACATCAATTTTTTGTGACAACAAATTAGCAATCGCATTATCAAAATTCATGTTTTTCATAAGAAGAGCAAGCACATTGATACAAGATTTCACTTTATCAGAGAGTTAGTGAACAATGGAGAAATCCATCTGAAATTCTGTAGATCTGAAGATCAATTGGCACATATATTCACAAAGGCATTAGCAAAGGAGACCTTTGATTATTTAAGACAAAATTTAGGCATTGTAAATGTTGAAGTTGTTAGTGGTAGAAATTAAGGGGAAGTGTTAGAAACTAAAGTTGACTGGAGATAATTTCTCCACTCCTCATGCATGCAAGCAGTTCGCTGCAGTTAAGCAATCAGTTAGTTTAAGTTAGTTCTGACATTTAGGAATCAGTTAGTTAATAGTCAGTTATTTCAAGCAGTTGAAGTTAGTGTTAGAGGCAGTGAAACAATGAGTTTATTTTCAGTTATTTTTGGATTCAAATTCTATTTAAAAACGCCTTGGGCGCAGCATTGTAAGCAAGGGAAAAAGAAGATCAATAAAATCTTTTTTGAAGAATTGCAGTAGCAATCTTGTTTCAGTTCTGTTTTCTTGTTTGATTTCTCCAGCATCATGCACTAGAATATTCAAGTAGAGACCTTGATTTCACAAATTTAAAAAATCAAAAAGATCAACTCTCTACTTTTAAATTCCCACATAGAAACAATAATAATATGCTCAAATTAAATATCTACAACCAACAATCTTCTTTGTCTCATAACACTTTGAAAATATTCAAATCTGTAACTTTTATCTTACTCCACAACTGGATAATGTGAATTTTAAAACAAACAAACGAACAACTAATTTCTTTTACATTACTCGTTCTTTAAAATTTTCATTTTTTAACAATATGAATGAATGCATAAATCAAGCATTAAGCGGTCTTCGTTCATGTACCTTAAAATGTTAATCATAGTTTATTTAGTCCTTTAAAAATGAAAAAATGATTTCCCGTGTTTTCTACACTTAAAAGATTTAAAAGTGTTGCATAATAATATTTAGTATTCACAGAAAACTACGGCCTTACAAAAATAATTAATCTTACCTGTGTTGTTGGCCACTTCCTTTATTCAATCTATTTTTACTCTGCTTCTTTTATTCCACTCCGCTATTGCATGAAAGACGCGAATATCTGTAAAAATTTCAGCAGTTAACTTTTGATGGCGTAGCTTCCTCTATTTGCTTGTTGAAAATGTTCTGTTCCTTTAGAAATTTAGTAGCCTTCAAATTAATTGATCAGCTTTACATCAAACTTACAATCACACCCTCTCGACTTAACCACAACCCATTCACTCTATGGCTCCAATACAATATCAGAGAGCACATTTAGAAAAAATAGTGTTTGGAATGAAATACTTCGTGTTATGCTTAAATTCATAGTTTATAGATGAGAATTTGCAATAAAAAAATAATTGCTTTGTTGGTTATCTATTGTAGATGGTCTGTGCCGACCAAGAAAACTCCGGAAACGTCGCTGATGTGTTGTTGACTGTCTAATAAATTTATTTCTAACAGATCGAAATGGGTTAGTAAACTGGTTGGGCAAGGTTTCATTTTATATATATATATATATATATATATATATATAATTTTTGAAATCATGTCACGTCGTTAGCCCATGGTGTAATCATTCATCCCACAAAATGATTTATTTTCTTGAATCTGAAAATTATGTCACATCGTCATATTATGATCTCCTTTAATAGACAAAGGCAACGACAATGGTTACGACGAGTCAACAGAATTGGAGGGATGATGAGACCATGACAAGCCACACAAATTTGTACATGTCAGTTAAGGTCATTTTCAAATTAACAAAGATAGTGATCAGTTTAGACGAATTATGTATTTGAGAGGGTGGTTTTATGGAGGGGTAATTGTAATTGTTTTATAGCTGCAAGTGGTTCCATGTAAATGTAAATTTATTGAATTGCAAAATAAAAATTTGTCTTGAAAATAGGAATAACGATTGCATAGGAAAAAGATTTTTAGAGATGGGTAGTAGGGGAACAAGAAGTTGCAGTATTTGCAGAGATTTTTTAAATACTTTACAACCAATAAAAAGTGTTCAATAAATATTTTTTTTAATTATGTTTTACATTCAAAACTTCTAAATTTTCTCTGTAAATATATATTTAACAGTTTTTGATATCCATAAGAATGTTTCACTAGATACCTACTCGTAAATAATCTCTGAAACATTTACAACTATTTTTACAATTATAATGTCATGAGACTAGACTCTAATAATATAGACTATTTTAAAAGTGGTTATCAAAATCCATTGAGTTAGTTCACTATGGACATCTCATATGACTTATCTCTGAGCGAATATTGTATATATTTTGCATCAGTTATTCACATACGCTGGAAACGAATCTACTCCAGAGAAAGATTAATATTTAAAACATCGAATTCAATCGTCATCATGATGTTTAAAAACATAGACTTCTTCTGATACACACAGAAATACTTTTGATCATGACATCATAAATCTTATCCTTGAACAAATAAGTCAACTACTGTAGTTATAAAAAATTAATAAATTTAAGATAAAATAAACGTAAACATTCTTAATTTTCGGTTACCTAATCAGATGCCAAAGTTTTACAATAATGCGTCCATGCTCATACTGTTAGGGATTGAGGCCTGCAAAATTAAAATAAAATAAATAATTCAGATATCTTCATTAAAAACACACATATTCAACAGGGTGTTGTCAGAACACTACCTTGGTGTGTATGGTATGGAAGATTCTTTCACTTATTGAAGAACAAGCAGAACTCACAATTTTAAATTCAATTTCTTCCAATAACACAACAAGATCGGAGAAGGCAAACAGAGTTTTAAAAGAGATCTGAAATGTGGCTGAACCAAGTGAATCTACTTTTATAGATGGGAAACCAGAATCTGAATCGGGCAATGACATGGACTTAAAATTTTTGATACCCTTATAACAAATTGATCAGTGTTGTTATTGTATTTTTGCTCAAAGATCTTTGATCTGATTGTCCAGATGATAAAGGTAAAGTGTAATATCACACCAATTATAAAGGTAAAATTTTGCGGAGATACAATTGGATGAGGCCTGGTTGGATTTACGAATCTTTGGCAACAAGTCAATAAAATTAAAATATTATGAATTTCATATTATTATTCAATAATAATAAAGAAAATTAAAACATCAATTATAATGAAATAATTTTTAAAATTATATATATATATATATATATATATATATATATCTGAAAATCAAATTTTTATTATATTTATACAAATTTGAAAACTAAATAAAAAAAATAAATAAGCTCCACTTATATAAACAATATAATTAAACGGGGAGATGAAAAAATACATAGTTGAACATTTATAACACATTTTTGGGCAGTAAAACCTCAAATATAATTAAGAATTAATATTCATAACAAATCTCACTAAACGATTCTTGTTTTTCTTAATAAGGACCAGTGAAAGAAATGAGATTTTGTAATTAAAAGTCAATACAATTTAAGGGAATTACAAATTTTGATATACATTTTATGGTGGATAAAAATCATAGTTTGAAAAGGAAAAGCACTAAACCATCATAATCTCGTGAATGTTTCTCTTAATTCTTACAAGAATTAAGCTAAGCAGAACAATACACCTATTTTCACCAATAACATTAATCTTAGAACATAAACCTATTTTATGTGTCACAGTTTGGATGTGCTTCAATGGTTGTGCTGAATGTTTTTACTTGTTTCCTGCTTGTATCTGACTGGACTATCAAACCTCACCTGTAGAATTCATGCACAAATGAATTAACATGTCTCAGTTATTATCTTTTTCTCAATCACGTCTTACTCTTACTTGTAATTTAATCCTCATTGAGTTAAACTACATTTGTGGGAACTTCCATTTACAAATAAACTCCTTGTTTATTTCTGTATGTTTTCCACCTATACCTCTGAATGCAGATTTTTTTTTTTTTCCATTTCAAAATCGGGAATTCTATGAAATGTTAATGCCTAAAATATAGTATATTTTTTCCAATCAGTTATTCACATACAATGGAAACAAATATTCTGCAGCAGAGAAAGATTAATGTTGAAAACATCGAAATCAATCGTCACCAATCATCATCCTCATGTTTAAAAATACCGAGGGCTTCTGATGCGCAAAAGAAATGCTATTGATTTAGCTAATCATTCTTAATTTTAGTTTACCTAATCAGATGCCACAGTTCTACATAAAGTTTGTCCATGTTCAACCTGTTAGGGTTTGAAACCTGCAAAATTAAAATAAAATATATAATTCAGATACCTTCATTAAAATCATACATACATTAAACAGAGCGTATTGCTACAGTCCAATGGTATATTGTTAAAGATTTCTAGTTAAAATAGTTTAAATTTGTTTAAATTTATATTTCAGATCATGTTCTGTGAACCAGAATAAAAAATTATGCAATTTTAACCAGAAATTTTTAAAAACATACATATAATCAAGAAGATATTGTTAGAACACTACCTTGGTGTATATGGTATGGAAGACTCTTTCATTAAATGAAGCAGCAGCAGCACTCACAATATCAAGGCCAAATTCTTCCAAGATAAGAAGATCGGAGAAGGCAATCTGACTTGTGAAGGTGTTTACAGAGATCTGAAATCTGGCTGAACTAAGCGAGTTTATCTTAATAGAAGGGAAACCCGCATCTGAACCGTGGATTGCATTGGACTTAGAAAATTTGATATCCTTACAACAAATTGCTCCAGTGTTGTTATCATCTCTTTGCAAGGAAAGATCTCTGATCTGGTGCTCCAGATGACGAACGTAATTAACAGCATCTAGCAGTTGGTCTGATACTGAACGTTTCCCCTGCACAACATGGATCCTAATTCTAAGAAAATAAAACCCTCCACAGCTACGTTTGTGTTCATTACTAATACTAGATCATAAACACTTATACCCGAAGACTTTCTTAGGGAATTAAAGACCTCAGTTGGGAATAGAGAGAATTCATGTCTTTCCGCCGCGGCTTTTCAGTCATTTTGTAAATGATTTTTGCAGTGGCAACTGCGCCTGTCTTCTTCCAAGGGTTACCTCTGGGGTGAGAAGAGTTACCCAAGGTTTCAAAGTCAGTAGGGCTAGCAAGGGCAGCACGAGGTGCATCAGGAGCGTTATCTACCGAAGATTTTTGATACCATTCCACAATACTTCGATAACATTCCTCGGTATGAGGATGTTGAAATAGGTAGTTTGATGTCAAGGAATTGAAGTTTAGTAGGTCAAATTCCTCGGCGGCCATGGAATAGGAAAGATTGGCCATTAGGGTTACTTGGTTTAGCAAAGGGTGAGAAAGTGATGGGCTACCTGCTAGCTAAGCGAAGTAGGTCAGATATTGCCTTTAGAAAGGGTAAAGGATTAGGGTTGATCCAGAGATCTTAGCAGGATAAGCTGCTGATTGCGATCTGAAAAAGTAGGTTGAGAATGTGATCATGCACGTACTCCAGTGGGGCTAGTTTGTCCGAAAATAATTTCTCGTAACGAAACAAAATCTGGGATCTAGATAGATCTTGTCAGAGGGAGCGCAAAAGCATTCAATAACGCAGTCTTTAAAGCTACACGAAGTCTTTCAAAGAAATTATTGTCCGTCGATTACGATTCAACCGCATGGAAGACGGCTGGAAATGGTATATTGTACTGTAATTTCAAGATTTTATGCAAATCATTAGACAGCATTTTCTAATTGAGAGCGAAAAGAGGTTCACCTCGATAAGATCAACTCTCGTAGTCGTAACTCGTAGGTATTAGTTATCTGGTAATACTTCATTTGGTACGCCGGCGATTTCAATGTACGGATTTTCGATGATTAGTTTTAGGGCATAGTTGAGCGAGGTTAAATAGAAGGAATATGATACAAATCTTATTTTTTAAATTTATATTAGGTTTATTTAAATTAAAATATTATAAATTTCATATTATTTTAATGAAATCATTTTTTCCTAATTTAGAGATTTAAAATAAAAAATTGACTAAAAAAATAAAAAATAAAAGAAATTTATTGACATCAACCTATTGAAGTGATCTTTTCATATAATTTTACAAATTTAAAAAAAAAAAAAATTAAAGTTTCAAAATAAAATAAAACTATTTAAAAATATGATATATCCATAAATTAAACTTCTATCACATCCTTATAAATTTGAAAAATTTAACGAAAATAGATAGCTAAACATATTTAATACACCATTGGAAAGTAAAAAATTAAACATAAATGGCAATTAATAACCATAAGAAATCTCCCTTTTAACGTTACTTGTTACTCTTGACTAGGAAGGGTAAATAAATGAAAATTTCTAATTAAAAGTTAAAACATGCATTTAAAATAAATATATTTTTTAAAAATAAAAAAAATTAAGAGCATGGTGGAAAACTGATAAATATGGTTACATCAAATTATATCAGAAAGATAGATGGTCAACTTGGTTTATGTGTAGATAATATGGTTTTTTTGACGTGTTCAAATTTTATTATATACTTATGATTTGATGAGTTGGTGAGGGTTTTGTATCAATGAGTTTAACCAACACACACCAACTCCTGATGCGTATAGCTCGTCATCGATGGTGAAAAGTGGTCGATGTACACTATTTAACTTCCACATCTTAGAGAGTTGAACCCATGAGTTTATCTAACCACGACCATCACCACTTAACTACAATTTCATCTTAACCGCAATCGTCACCACTTAACTGCAATTTCAGCTTAATTGCAATAGTCACAATCACCGTAGTTTAGAGATTGGAGTGATAAAAAAGAGGGAATGGTGGGTTTGAATTTCCCCCCATTTTCTCCATTTAGCTGTGCTTTCTCCCTTTCTTGTAATTTTTGCTACGTAATTTTTGCTATGAAGTGACATGTTGGATTGAGATTGGCAAATAGGAAGGGCAAGTGACATGCTGGAATGAGCTCGACAAATAGGAAGGGTGAGTGAGGTGAAGGGATTATACTACCACCACAGGGCTCCCACTATAAAAAAAACTAGTGCAAAGTCCTCTAGGCTTGTGAACATATATATTTTTTGGGCAATCCTAGAATATCTTTATTTTGATTGATTTTATATATCCTTGTTTTAGAATATCCTTATTTTGATAGTTTTGAAAGATCTTTCTTGGAAATTTGGTATTGCCATTTCATTACTAGACATTATGTAATAAGCTCTGTGCTTAGTTACCTAGACATGATAAAACCTTCCACAATTTTGCCTTTGGTTACCTAGACATTAGATCCTGTTATAAAGGGTGACACTTGGGAAGAGGGGTGAGATGTATGTTAAAAATACACTCTCTCACAAACTCATCGTGCTCATTTTGGCTAGGGGAAACTCTGGAACAAACCCATCAATTATCTACCTTGGGAAGATGACTAAACTTTGCCTGCCATGTCAAATTTTATTGAACATTGCCCTTATTATGATCCATGTGCAAATCACATTTACAAGATGATCCATGTTCAAATCTCACAAACAACATGTTGTATGGCAAGAAAGAATAAAAACCTATATGGCATATTTTATTTTATGAATTGAAATATTGAGTATATGAGGAGAAACATAAATTAAGGGTAGTGAGTTAGTGTAAAGTTTGTAAAAAATTCTATTCTAAAATTGACTGGAAGAAAATCTAAGATTCCCATATAGAATTCAAGTTATCAAATACAAAGTGAAGGAAAAAGATAGGAAAATTTGAACCATAATTTAAGCTGTAAGACTTTGAAGAAAACATATAAACCCTCAAATTAGAGGCCACATAGAATTTATAATTAGAGCACAACAAAATTGACTATATTAATTTCTCTATTTTAGTCCAGTGCAATTGGTCATACTTTTAACAAGACAATCAAAAGTGATCTCCCTATTTATATATAATGTGATTTCCCTTTAACAAATCATACATTGAATCCAATAAGATTTTGATGTAAGTTAAAACAATATGCCATGGAAACATACAATTTGGGTACCGGCATTGGTCTATACAATGTGTGTTTATTTTCTTACACAACATTTGGCCCATAAACACATTAGTATTATATCCTTGTTGAGTAACTATCATAAAAATATTGGTCCCTATGTGAATAATTTGACAAGTGCAATATAAACATACACTGTTGAAATTGGGTTTTAATTTTTTTATGTAGAAGAAATGTTGACATTTTGACATATATGACTGTACTTAAATTATAGGGAGCACTAAAATTCTGATGTCCTTATAATGTTGAAATAAAAATAAGTCAAAATGTCAAAATGTTCATTCTATTGGCAGATTGGCAGAGAGCCTTGTGTCAAAAATTCTATGTTATCAACCAACTTTGCATATTTAATAAATCATTAAAGGTAATAATACAAAATGTTTCACTCATGTGAGGGAAGAATTTACAGTCATTATCTAGTAGACCTACCTTGTTGCATGTATGTAGAACAAGGAATAAGATTACATGGTTGGGTGTTGTTCTAGGAATGCATTAGTTAAGAGTTTGAGAACATCCTTGCTATAGCTTTGCATTGCATATTTTGAAATCATTATGTTCTTTGAGGACATCATTTAAACAATGCACATTCCTTTTGTAGCCTAAAAGCTGGCAAAAATCTCAATCATGCAAATCACAACTAAGATAGTTGACAAAAATGTGCTTTAATTTTTTTTTATTGATCTCTGTACTATGTTCAAATATAACCTAGCAAATATATTTTTATTTCAAGTTTAATTTTGTAGTGTGAAATAGTATAAGAGTTTCTAGGAATGAATTTCATGGATAACTTTGACATTTTAGGTTTCTTTGTAGAACCAATCATCAAGGATAGGTTTGAAGCCAATGATGATGGTTATTGTAGACAGACCTAAAATGTGTGTTTACAGATATAATTTGGTACATATAATGTTTAAATGGTGGATCTGACATAGGTGGAAGGTACCAGAGTGTTTTGTCAATTGGAAGTCCTCTCACATTTCTTGCTAGCCGAGCATGTTTATATTTCCTTAAATCATTCCTCTTCTTTTGTGTGACATATTTTTCTGTTACCTCAATCTTTTTAGATCTAAGACATGCAAGCTTTGTTAAGAACTATTTTATGTCATGAATCCTAAATGCTATTATAAAATAGTGCTTCAATATTAATTCATGAAGCCAATATCATGTCTAGCTATCAAAACAATGACACTAGTTATAAGCTCATGAAGCCATATTGGAGAAGAGAGATTATGTAAGGGTTATACTACACTTAGTACACTTTGGAGATGATATATCTCACACTAGTTTTAGGATGCAAAATAAAAATTGCTTATCTTCTAAACTTTAGTGTTATTCCTATCAAGTAGACAAGGATCAACACTACCTTAGAGTATGTCATGTAATTAACCTTTTGATTTAAATATTAAGTGTGCATGTATTTGTATGTTGTTATGTTCTGTCCATATGTCATTTTTGTAGTGGACTTTTAATTTTCATACACTTGATATGTTTAGCATATTCATATAGATAATGGTGTTTGTATGGGTCCAATGACTTTTGAGAAATTGATGTAATGCAAAAATAAAAGTACATAGTCCAAAATATAGAAATTGTTAACCAAATAGGATAAAATAATAAAAGGTGTGCCTATTAGTGTCATTTCAACCCTCACCAAGTGTTTTTCATATACAATCAATTAGAACATGTTGATAGTCATGACCATTGATAAGAATATAAACAATTCAAGGGTAAGAAATATTTTTTTTGCTACTTACATTATCCCCTAGTTATATGAATGGGTTCATAGGCTAATATTTTTAAGAATGTTTATTGATGATATCCATATTAAACATTATGAGATGGTGTATGATAAAGTTTCAATGTTAAATGGTGAAACACAATGAGATGATGATGTTATATATAATAGAGAACACAAAATAAAGGAGGTGAAAAATATCTACAGTCCTAATTATGTATAAAGTGTTTGGGAATGGGCTCTTGAAAATAATTAAAAGTTATTTTTTTATGAAGGATACAATGAGGGAGGGATTGATGAGGCTGGATAAATCCCCTTCATATTGGGCATCCAAATCACATAATAACTAGATTGGTTATTGAAATTTGGGAAGGGAAGCTTATTGATGATGGTTTCAAGACTTAGAAGGAATGGAATGAAGGTATTCTTTAAAATATTGTAATATTATTAGATGATATAAATATTTCTTAAATTACAAGGTCACTTATGTTTTATATTTTTGTACAGTTTCAATAGTACATGTTTTTAGTGTTTGATTCCAAATACCAAGGACAACCCATTGAATTTATGATTATGTTATGATCATGCGCTACTGATATCAAAAAATGGATTCAAATACTTTTATAGAGAGTACATTTAAAATGCACTGAGTGGAAAATAAATGCTTTCATGGTAGATGATGCTAATGTAGAGATCAAAGCTCTTAGGTGCATATTTATTATTTCTATATAGATAATGATTTTTTTTATCTTGAAGTGTATAAATATCATTGACACAATATATTAAATTATTACAAATCTATTGTGTTATGTAGGTAAAATTTCAATTGTGAAGTTTATTTATGCACCTGCTATGTGTGTCATGCATAGTTGAATAATTTGATAAAAAGGTGAAATAATAGATGTAATATGTATGATGCTTAGTGAGCCAGGTACATAACCCATTGTTGTACTAAATAATATACATAAAATAGGGAGTACATAATTATTTTAGATCATTTTTTATCCATATAAGCCACTTTTATTGAATATTGGGAGCATCATTAGCTTCATATTATTGGAATGTGGTCATGATGATTCCATACCCTTAAACATGTTGGGAATAAAACAAATGTAGACATAGAATCATATAATTCGTAGTATAAATGTTTTTTATTGAACACCATACATACTTATACACATAATAGGGTGGATTGATTAGTTCATCAACTAGCCATAGTTATTCACATATACTATCAGTGGATGAAAATATGCAAGGACAATAGATTATATAGGAACTTAAAATTAGAGAGACTTGAAACAATTTCATGGGTTAAGTATTTATAGATTATTTAATACATGTTACCTTTCATAGTAATGACACTCATATAGCTTGGATGGTGAGTGAAATAAAGGAAACGTTTCATTATCTCATATATAATGCAACACCATTCATGTCAATGTGCAATTTACCATTTTCACTCCAAGGCTACACTTGTAAACATATGAATAAGATGGATTTAATGAGAGATAAGAAGAGAGGGAGTTGTCTAGGATGGTGTGAAAATGTTCATAAATAAAGATGATATAGAGTACAATGTAATTTTTCTATTTTGCTTCTATTTTATTTATTTATTAGTTTGTTGGGAGTCTTAATTAGCTAATATATTTTGAATACATAGTACGTAGACAATGGAGTTAGAAATGAATATTAAGGTGAACGAGTTATAGATGTCATATGATCAAAACTTCAATAATAATATGAATCAAGTATGGAAATTGGAGGATCAAACCTTACATATGAAGGTGAAGAAGTATATTTGGGGGATTATAGTAAAAGCCAACAAAGGGAGGATGATATAATGTAAGATGTATGTCTCCACTCATACTCGTTTGGGTTTATATTTATAAAAATTTATAATAGGATGATTTTCATTATATGAACATATCCCTATTAGTGCTAAAGTTGATGAGCTTGAATTCATGAGATACAAAAGTTAAGAGATTTGTTTATAAATGTGTCACAACAATAATCACTTTTTAAACACTATAATTGCTATAAAAGTGTATGGGATATGTTTACAACAAGGCATAGATTAGGGTAGTATTGATTACACAACACCCATTGGCTCATCTATTCGTAATAAGTACATTATGGGTACACAAATATTCTTCATAGAGAGAGGGAATTTATATAAATAGTGAATGGAATAAGATATAATAACATCTTACAAACCATCCTCATAATAATCACAAATAATAAGTTTGTAATGAGGATATAAACAAGGAAAGAAAGTGAGATAGAGATAGACTTGATGGAGAAAATGAATCTTAATTCTGTCTTTATGTTGGTTATAGTGAACATTCATTATAAAGTTGTACATTTTGGTTGTCGTGTAATTAAAATATATACCTAAGCCCATAAAATGTTTCATTGATGTAAATAGGTGTTTCATGTTTTTTGAATATGCTTCCAATTAATTCATAAATAAATTTTTCACTATCGCATTCATATGTATATTAAATGTCTTAAATCCATTTTCTACTTTTATCCAATAATTCCCTGGTTATAAATGTATGCCATAGTTTCACATGATTATATTAAGCTCTATTGATAGTGTTATTGAGTAATTTCATCATGATGGCAAGTGATTATAAATTACAAGTCACAAAAATCTATTGCTTTAGTTCAAATATTAAGGGAACTATTTGGGTTGTCTTAATAGGTCTTAAAGTTTAGGTTTATGGTAATTAGATAGGAGAATGTTCCTTAGATCTGCTCTAGATAGGTTGTAAAAATACTTGGATCTATTATATAACATGGGCTATGAGAGTTAAAAAATAATTTTTGTAATTAATATTTATCATCATATTTAATTTAAAATCAATGAGAAAGTGTATCATTTCATTAAAAACTAAAATTACCATTGATGGAAATATAAGTTTTACTTTCAAACATGTTTGGTTGATCTATCATTCATGTGATAGATAGATAGATTTATGATCATTATGAATATATACCATATTTTCACACTAAAATATTAATATTTGTTGTATATTAATTGTTAATTTTGTTATCCTAATGGAATACAACTCTAATATAGGTATATTATATCAAAATTTAATCATAATCATTTCCTTTTAAGTTTAGATAATTTTACATATTAACTCATGAAAAACTTATGCAACTTTTCTTATAGTTTTATCAAACTTTCTAATAGATATGTTAAATTAATAATATTATAATACACATTTATTGATGTCTATTATAAATATAGCATGGGTTTGGGTCTATACAATAAAATTTCATGATTTCAGTCCTAATCTATAAATTGTTGTTTAAATGGATATTTGAGGGTGTTTGTGACAAATAATTGGGAAACCAAGCATTATTAGGATCCCATTTTATTGTGGACTTTTTTTTCATAATAATAATAAATAAATATTACTCACAAACACTAAAAAATAGTTAAAGTGTGCCCCCATTGGTCCCGTAAAGCCTAAAATGAGAAGTGTTGATCCTATGTTGTGTGGTATAACTATGTATCTTACCTTTTTGAACTATTATTTTGGTTTTATTCATGATATAATTTAGTAAACTAAAGATATAATATTTTTCACCCATAATTGCAACATGTTCAATGTTATTCTATATACCCTCTTAATCTATCTATGGGGAAATATATTCTTTAATTTATATTGACATCAAGTAATGTATACAACTGTTCTCTTCATATATTATTGGATTGAGATTGACATTAATTAATGTATAAAACTATTATCTTCATGTTCCTTGGGTTTATCCCCACATTGGATGTGTGATGTAATCTTAATTTAATTCACTTGTCCAACTCCCTTTTATTATCTTCCCTTGTAATAACTATTAAGTATATATTGTAGTATTGTTATCATGTTATCCATTATTTATTTTGGACTTGTCCTAATCATCATATTTGGTAGGACCATAATTTTTGAATATCTTTGATAATTGGTTTCATACATTAGGACACTCTCTACATAAATGCCCCCATTGGTTTGGTTTGGTGAATTTCTAAAATTGAATCACTAGTTTTCTATTTTTCTATTTTTAAATTAGAGTTGATAGAAGTTTCCATATGAAAGTTGACCAAACTTAAAGCATACCATATTAAAGGAAATTTTTCATATGGAAGTTTTCATATAATTTAAAGCAAGCAGGAACATACCATATTAACTATTTATTTTATATATTATAATGTAATTCATACTTTATCATCTTTAAAATAATAAATACCAAAAAATAAAGTTTCTATATAGAATATGGGACATGGAAAGTGAAATAAATATGACAAAATAAGTGAGTTCTCCATATATATTTATCGAGGACATTTAGTAATATCATAGTCTCATCCATAATAGTCACAAATAATAAGTTTGTAATGAGGATATAAACAAGGAAAGAAAGTGAGATAGAGATAGACTTGATGGAGAAAATGAATCTTAATTCTGTCTTTATGTTGGTCATAGTGAACATTCATTATAAAGTTGTACATTTTGGTTGTCGTGTAATTAAAATATATACCTAAGCCCATAAAATGTTTCATTGATGTAAATAGGTGTTTCATGTTTTTTGAATATGCTTCCAATTAATTCATAAATAAATTTTTCACTATCGCATTCATATGTATATTAAATGTCTTAAATCCATTTTCTACTTTTATCCAATAATTCCCTGGTTATAAATGTATGCCATAGTTTCACATGATTATATTAAGCTCTATTGATAGTGTTATTGAGTAATTTCATCATGATGGCAAGTGATTATAAATTACAAGTCACAAAAATCTATTGCTTTAGTTCAAATATTAAGGGAACTATTTGGGTTGTCTTAATAGGTCTTAAAGTTTAGGTTTATGGTAATTAGATAGGAGAATGTTCCTTAGATCTGCTCTAGATAGGTTGTAAAAATACTTGGATCTATTATATAACATGGGCTATGAGAGTTAAAAAATAATTTTTGTAATTAATATTTATCATCATATTTAATTTAAAATCAATGAGAAAGTGTATCATTTCATTAAAAACTAAAATTACCATTGATGGAAATATAAGTTTTACTTTCAAACATGTTTGGTTGATCTATCATTCATGTGATAGATAGATAGATTTATGATCATTATGAATATATACCATATTTTCACACTAAAATATTAATATTTGTTGTATATTAATTGTTAATTTTGTTATCCTAATGGAATACAACTCTAATATAGGTATATTATATCAAAATTTAATCATAATCATTTCCTTTTAAGTTTAGATAATTTTACATATTAACTCATGAAAAACTTATGCAACTTTTCTTATAGTTTTATCAAACTTTCTAATAGATATGTTAAATTAATAATATTATAATACACATTTATTGATGTCTATTATAAATATAGCATGGGTTTGGGTCTATACAATAAAATTTCATGATTTCAGTCCTAATCTATAAATTGTTGTTTAAATGGATATTTGAGGGTGTTTGTGACAAATAATTGGGAAACCAAGCATTATTAGGATCCCATTTTATTGTGGACTTTTTTTTCATAATAATAATAAATAAATATTACTCACAAACACTAAAAAATAGTTAAAGTGTGCCCCCATTGGTCCCGTAAAGCCTAAAATGAGAAGTGTTGATCCTATGTTGTGTGGTATAACTATGTATCTTACCTTTTTGAACTATTATTTTGGTTTTATTCATGATATAATTTAGTAAACTAAAGATATAATATTTTTCACCCATAATTGCAACATGTTCAATGTTATTCTATATACCCTCTTAATCTATCTATGGGGAAATATATTCTTTAATTTATATTGACATCAAGTAATGTATACAACTGTTCTCTTCATATATTATTGGATTGAGATTGACATTAATTAATGTATAAAAATATTATCTTCATGTTCCTTGGGTTTATCCCCACATTGGATGTGTGATGTAATCTTAATTTAATTCACTTGTCCAACTCCCTTTTATTATCTTCCCTTGTAATAACTATTAAGTATATATTGTAGTATTGTTATCATGTTATCCATTATTTATTTTGGACTTGTCCTAATCATCATATTTGGTAGGACCATAATTTTTGAATATCTTTGATAATTGGTTTCATACATTAGGACACTCTCTACATAAATGCCCCCATTGGTTTGGTTTGGTGAATTTCTAAAATTGAATCACTAGTTTTCTATTTTTCTATTTTTAAATTAGAGTTGATAGAAGTTTCCATATGAAAGTTGACCAAACTTAAAGCATACCATATTAAAGGAAATTTTTCATATGGAATTTTTCATATAATTTAAAGCAAGCAGGAACATACCATATTAACTATTTATTTTATATCTTATAATGTAATTCATACTTTATCATCTTTAAAATAATAAATACCAAAAAATAAAGTTTCTATATAGAATATGGGACATGGAAAGTGAAATAAATATGACAAAATAAGTGAGTTCTCCATATATATTTATCGAGGACATTTAGTAATATCATAGTCTCATCCATAATAGTCATCAATGAATACTCTATTTTTAATACAATATTCCTTTACATTATTTATCCAATAAGCCATAAAGTCATTACTAATCTAATTATTATTCATCCAATAATACATAATGTCATTATTAAGCCATAAAGTCATTATTTTCTATTATTTTTCATGTTTTAGTAGCTATGTTATGTCAATGGTAATCAATATAAACTATTTCATTTAGATCAAACAACTATCTATTTTTATTAATTAATATGAATAGTTGTCTCAAAGCACCTACTCTTTTTTAAAATGCCTATGTATTTTGGAATTTCTAGTTTTTAGAGAAATTTCAAGAACTTGTGGTAGTTGTAGCACTACATTGAAACTCCAATAGATGTAATGTAAATTGTATAGTATGTTTCATATATTTTCCTTATTGTTGTTCATGCCTTGTAATATTTTTGTAGATTTGATGTAATATTGATACTTCCATGAGTTTTATGTGAATGGTAAACTAGACATGGTTGATCTTTGTGTGGAGTGTGAGTTTTAAAAAAAATTCATATTATGTTTTTGATAATGAAACCAAACCAATGTCCCAAAATAAGTAATAAATTTAAATTAGTGTCTATTTGATATTATTTTTAATTTGAATTTTTAATTCAAGTGGTGTTTATGATCACCTATAGAGTATCTCCATGAATGTATAAAATTCAATAAAAAATCTGGTACGTGTCTAGGAAAATTCTGCATTATCAATCTAATGAATGAGAGTAAATAATTTGTATCATAGTGGATATCTTAGACATAAAAATATACTAACAAAAAAATACATAGATTTAAATCATTAAAAAAAAGGATTCAAATTACAAAGATTGATATGTTGTATAAAATCAATATTCATTAACTGATAAATTCTAAATATAGGTAAAATGTATGTCATTCTATAAATGGTAAGAAAATATATCCTTAATAACACTATTGAAAGTGCAATAAAGAAAATATCTAGTTTATACCATTCTTGATGTAAAATGAGTTCATTTTTATTTATATTTAGAACATAGCCAAGTTGTGTTTCATACCAATTATGACTACAGGTGCATAGATTATTAAAAACTAACAAATTGCACATTATTGAATCCACCCTTAATGACAACAAATGCTCCATTTCTATATTTATATATCAGAGAGTATAATATTGGAGTAATTACTAGCCCTTGCCAATAAAATTAGAAATACATTTCATTTATCTTGTGAATGAAAGGAAAATTGATACAAAGTGTAAATATATAAAACTATCATAAATTGTAACTGAAATTAACACTAACTTATAGAATCTTGAGGAATGGTGTGTATTAATTTTTACTACAAGATAAAAATATGGAATAAAGAGACAGTTATAATAAATTTGTATAAAAATATCAATATACACACTTTTCAATTCAATTTTTCAAACATCAATCAAATTGGATCATTTTTTTTGAAAAATAATCAAATTTCAGCACAATCATTGAGGCACAACACTTAGGTTCTATAAGGAACAATGCATTCAGAAATTTACCAACACTAAATTTCATGATATGAAGAGTGAGAAAGGAAGATAGAGCACCAATAGGAATTACTTATGGAAAATCATGTGTACAATGTACAACCCTCTTAAGCACTATCTAATGTTGGATAATGTTTCAACTAAATTAATGTTACTATCTTGTTGCAATTCCCATTTTTCAAATCAACAAGGAATGTGAAAAACACACATTAAAAGATAGAGAGATCATTTTAAAAGAAAACATTGAGTTTGAACCCCTTTTGGTTGATAATGGTGTATGATTACACATGTATCATGTTGAATGGTGTATTTTTAAAAATCTTTCCAATATCAGATAGCTAAACTGAGACAAAATGTTGTAAAACAATATTTTCAAGGTAGAAGAGACACAAAAATAAATACAACAATTTTCAATATTAAACATTATTAAAATCATAGTTAATTTATTTCACTTTGCCAATGTTTGAATAATATTTCTATAAAATTCCATGAGTATACATAACCTATCAATCAAAAAAGTAAATTTGCATAACTAATCCTCATTTTTCATATCTAAAATGCCATGAGTTCCAAGGCTCATCTGTCAAACTATCCCACACATGTTATTACACTCTTTATACCAATGTTATAGCTCTTGTTCATAGAAATAAATAATTCCATTACAATTTATGTATAGGGCCTTTACAATCTCTCCCTTGCAATCATAAAGTGTTTTCATGTATAGATTGGTAATATCAAGATTGACACTTTTTTCAAGTTCCAAATTATCACTCTTTAGTGTGAAAATAGTATGATGTAACTCCTTTCTCTCCATATTAAAATTATCCAATGCCTTTTTATTCTCAACTATCATGCTTTCGAATATCTGAGTGCTTTCCTTGTGCTTTAAATTAAGTCAAACAAAAACTAGTTTTTCCTAGTGAGAGAACCATTTTTAAGTATCATTAGTGAGTGTTTAATATCAACATGATCCATTTCTGACATAACACCCTCACATCTTAGCCTCACATGAGATTATTTCTCTGAGCATAAATCAAATATGATTTATTGAGCTTACAAAGTATCAATTCTAGAGATGTAATTATAACCCTAGATATGCTCATAATAGTCATATAAAATAGGAGGATCAAATAACCAACTAATAATCCATAATATAATATATTATGAAATAGGTCCATAATAGAGTTATTCGACTAACTTAGTTCAAAAATTAAAAAACTAATCTAAAAACTATGTGAGTTATTTTATAGATAACAACCTCACTTTTACACAAGGATATTACTATGGTAACTTTATTTTAACATTCCCTCCCTTAATTTATTGTAACTTAGAGAGTAAAATAGAGATAAATTCTAAATGTCTAAAAATTATCACATGCAAATGACTTCGTGAATACATCTACACACTGATGTTGAGTGGGGTAATAATGGAGTTGTATATTATGTTGTTGAACATGTTCACGTATGAAATAGACTTGAAATTCAATGTGCTTAGTGTGTTCATGAAAAATTAGATTACAAACAAGATTAAGAACACTCTGATTATCACAATTAAGAATTGTTGGATAAGACTATGGAAATCTAATATTGATAGTATGCATCATAGCTATATCTCCTCATAGATAGATCATCATGTAGCATGATATTATGGATTATTAAAATAATGAGAAATAAAATTATACTTCTTACTCCCCCATGCGATCGGGTGAGATCCCAAAAAGAATACAAAACTAAAAGTAGAATTCCTATCATCAAATGAAACTACATGATCTATGTCCATGTATCCCATCAAGAAGAGCTTACCATTATTATTATATGTTAGGCCATAATCCATTGTTCCTCAAATATATCATAATATTACTTAGATAATTTATAGTGGCTTACCTTTATCTCCTACATGAACTAATAAATATAGATGATAACATAGTTGATATATGGCCTAGTGTATGTGATGTGAGGTATACAGTATTCCCAATCAATTGATGATAAAGAGTTGCATTTACTAGTGAAGCCTTGTCTTCATAAATGTAGACATTAGTTTTCAATCCATCATCCAAAACTTATAGATTAATGTATTGGTATAATTCATCTAAGACATGAATATTTGGTGATTTTTTTGCCCTAATTCTAATCTAAGAGAGTAGTGTAGTAGCTGAATATCTATCATGTTAAATGATCGATTAAGATATTATTTTTTTGCATCAATCATCTTCACTAAGGTATCAATGATGACTAGATTATTGACATATACAATAATAATAAAAATATTCTCCCTTTGATTTTAAAGGTAGATATTGGGATCATATGGATTAATTTGAAATCCATGCTTTACAATATCCTCGTCAATTTTTATATACCAAGATATAAGAGCCTATTTGAGAACATATATAAATTTTATGAGTCTTCACACCTACTCTTGCCTTGATGTGACATAAAATTTTGGTTGAGTTATGCAGACCTCTTCTTGTAGATATCTGTTTCAGAAGGAACTTTTTAACATCCATCTAATGAACATTCCACACAAACTATGTATCCATTACAAAGATCATTTTGATTGTATTTATCATATATGTAGGATCAAAAGTCTCCTTATAGTCTATACCATCTTTCTATGCATAAATATTTACTATGATTTTTGTCTTGTGCTTGTATATACTACCATATGCTTTGTATTTGGTATTAAAGACCCATTTTCATCCCATAGGTTTCATTCATAGTGGAAGATAAATAAGATATCACATGTTATTATTCATAAGAGATTGATATTTTTCATCCATGACATCTTTCCATGGTTTGGACTCTAGGGATTCACAAACTATAGAGGGCTCAAATGTTTCTAGAACTATGCCCATTAAGGCCATATTTACTTCTACACAAGCTATATTATGATTCCTTGGTCTTTTGGATGAAGTTTTTATAGGTCCATCTAATTTTGCATCTCAAATTATACTCATATACTAGTTAGGCATATGTTGAGCAGTAGTTGGTGGTGATGGATAGTTTGACTAACCATCACCATTATTTTCATCTAAAAATTTTACATGTGTAATGCTTGTATCAGATGTCTATGTGGAATATGAACTAATTTAGCCTTTCTCATCAAATAACACATCCCTGCTGATAAGTATCTTCATGGTCTCTAGATCAATGACTTGGTATTCTTTTGACTCATTACTATGTCCCACAAAAATACATTCTTGGGTTTTCTTGTCCAATTTATTCATTTTATTCTTTGGGACATGCATATATGTCTTACAACAAAACATTTGAAGATGAGAGACATTTAGATTCATCATAGTCCATGCATCCTATGGTTTGATTACATCAATAGCTTTGATGGGTAACCTATTTAGTAGATATATGGTTATGAGACATGCTTATACCTAATATGAAAGAGGTAATTATGCATCCTCAACCATGCTTCAAAACATATCTATAATGACATAGTTATGACTTTCTACAACACTATTTTATTATGGTGTATAAGGAGTAGTGTATTGATGACATATTTCATGCTCTTCAAGGTATGTAGTGAACTTTTTATTGGTGTATTCCCCCATGACTTGAGTGGAGGGCCTTGACTATGCCATCAATTTCAATTTAAAAAAAGGCCTTAAATTATTTGAAGGATTTAACTATTTGATCCTTAGTCTTCAAAAAAAATACACATCTTATAGGAATGATCATAACCAACAAGTTGAAAATATTTATATCCTTTTAGGCTTGAAGTCATAGGTTTGCACAGTTTGGTGTGCACCACATCTAGTGGATAAGGAGAGAGATATTCAATTTTTGTAAAAGGAGATCTTCATTATTTACTATCTAAGAAACTTGAATAAATATCAAAATATCATTTGAGTGTGGAAATACCTCTACACATGTTATGTTTACTTAATGAAAGTAAATACCCATAGCTCAATCGACCATATCTTTTGTGCCAGAGCTAAGATTTGTCTATTCCCTTTACAAAAAGTACCTAATGGTCATTGTGTATAAGATAAAGATAAAACATCTTGTCTGTATTTGATGTTATTTCAATAGTTCTATATCCTCGATACTTGTTAGTGATAAGAAAAAACTTCTCACTATGGTTGTGATCAAACTCAAATTTGAAATTATGACTGAAAAGTTTATTTATAGATATAAGTTCTTAGTGTGTCCTAGAATATATAGGACATTTATGATTTTGGTAGTGCAATTAACAAAATTTAAAGAAACAACACCTCTACCCTAAATAGTTTATCATGAGTCATCACCAATAAAAAAAGTACCATGAGATCCTGATTGGTGTAAGTGGAAAAGAATTCTTTATATCCTATGGTGTGCATTTTGGAACTAGAATAAACATACCTGATGGAATTTTAAGAATAAGGTTCATCATGTGTCTATGTAGTAAATACATGATCATCCGAAGCAACATTCCCATGTTTGTGTTTCTTCTTCTAATGTTTTTTAGAATGCAGTTTAGGCTTTGATGACTGAGGTGGTTTCTATGAAGTGGTCTTCTTACTAGATGATCCCTATGTGAATCCATTATACCAACAATGTTTGAGGTCATACCTTGTATTTCAAAAAATAAGACAAACCTTATATAAATAAGATTTTCTCCCATTGCTAGTGTTTTTATTGTTATGCTTAGAGTTCTATTTCGATGTCTTTATGGGCTTCTTCCCTTTCTGAGATGAGGCAAGTGCATGCTCTTCATTAGGTTTCTCTATATTTTTCATTTCTTATTCTTATTTAAAAATTTTAACTAATGAGACAAATGTTAGTTTTTTACCTATGACATTAAACATTATCACAAAAAGTTTATATGTGGGGGGTAGAGCTCTTAGGAAAATAGGAACCAAAGAGTCATATTTCACTAGTTTGACCTACGCTTCAAGAAAATCCCACTAAGTTGCAACTTTATGAAGAAAACCCTCCACTTTTCTTTAGAATTCAACTATAGACTATGGATTTGGCTTTGCATATGAAGAATTGAGTTTGGATTATTTACCACAAAGACTATTTGAGTCTTCTCTCAAGCATCATGAGTTGTAGTGTCATTACAGATTTCAGGTTGTACTTCATCTAAGACATTGAACATGATTATGAGGTTAGAATTATGATTGGATTTGTGACATTTATGATACCAATAAACATCAGTATAATATTTGGTCCATATGCCATCAATAACTATCCATATGTTCTCAGATTCAAAGTGGGTTTTAACCCTAGTTTTCCATGCTACATAGTTGTCACCTCAAAGAAGTGAAGTGCTTGATAGAACAAGATACAATCCATTTTTGGCCATGTGTGAAAATTTGATCAAACTATATAATGGATATGGATTGGTGCTTTATAACTAAAAAGGTGCCCCTTTCTATATACTATCAAATTGATATACTATACTTCTCTATATGGATATTTTGCTATATACCCATTGGTAATAGAAGAAGTCATCCTTTTGATATACTCATTAGTACATGAAAGAGACTTTAACACATGTGAGAGAAGAATGGTATTGGGTACTTAGAAAATACATTAAAAAAAATATTTTATCACTAACACCTACTTGGAAGGAATTATACATTGTGGCATAACTTACCTATATACTTAGAAATTACAAATATTAGTATTTATTTCTATTGATAGTAAGAAATGGGTAATGGAGGGATGGTTTATTAATATTTATGAACCTTATTACTCGCTTACTATTTGAAGAGATAATTCTTATACATCATTATTGTATCTATATTAGGCTATAAAAATATTAGTTTAAAGTGAGATGGAATTACCCATAAACATGAACCAAAGGCATCATTAATACTAAACACTACGAATGAGATTTTTACAATCTCATTTTTTTTTCATTCATTTGATTTGTCATAAATAAAAGAATTTTAGAAACATTTTTAAATTACAATTTACAATTACAAAAAATGGAAAATTAATTTATGTAAAGGAAAATAATTAAAATATTCCCTCCAATTTTTTTCTTTTCTTATTTAATCTTTTTCTAGTTTTGTCTATAAACACTTGTTTGTGATTTGAACTCTAAACCTTTTATGGGTAAATTTTAGCAAAAACACAAATCTACCATCTCATCTACATATCAATTCAAAATTTTAAAATTATAAATTTGTATTTGAAGATAAATAAAATAGGCACTTAGAATTTAAATCATACCTCTATGAAGTGAAATCCACGTTGGAAGCTTAGTTGGTAAATAAACCAAATATAAACACCTCTATGTGCTCCACTTAACAAGCTTTAATAAACACACCAACTTTTAGACTTATAAAAATCTATACATATGTATTGATACATTTAAAATAGATTTTGGGATGGAAGAAGAAATAAAAAATAATGAAATTCATGAATTAAGTTTGTAGATACTCATTTGTATAACTTGATATGAATTAAAACTGAACTGCCAGTCAATTTATTTTCCAAATGACTACTGTAAGTTGAAGGATCCCAAGTGGTTGTATGGAAATAGTAAAAATCATACGAATGAGTGTGGGATTTTCCATCACTAAACAAATAACACCATATAATAAATAGAATTGAAAAATATGATCTGTATGTCTCACAATTGAGAAAAAATGATCTACAACTTATTCTACCATGACAAATGCTTGTTTCAACTTGGAGTCTCAAAGTTTTCTATATAGAAAAATGCATAGGTATAATTCGAAGTTTAGGAGGATGGTGCTCTTATTATAAGATAGTTATAAATATTAATATCTCAAAACTTCACTCTGTATGGCCTAGAATGAAAGAAAACTAATCTATAGGTTTGATTTATTCAAGAACAAAGTGTAGGCATCCAAAATATGATAGGACCTAAAATAAAAGTGTATATCCTATGTGTGGAATGTTCATATGTGAATAAAATTTATTTTCATAAAATTTCAAATTCTAAAAATTCATGTATAGTCCAATATAGACAAAGACTGATCTATTGCAAGCAAAGATAGAGACAAAGACCAAATAAATTATAATGGTTAAAAAGGTTATATGACTTGGTCTAGAATAATGCAAGTAAATTTAAAATGGTAAAAAACATACCAAATAATATCCTACAGTTGAAATTATTTGCCTATGGAGTGTGTACAACTTGTATTAGAAGAAAACCTATATGACTGGCTTGAATTCCTTGGCTTCAAAGCTACCAAAAAACAACACAATATTTTCAAGTGAAATCTAACTTGCACATTTTTTTAACAGAGTCTTGAACTAAAAATGATCCATTTCAATTCCAAATTTGAGCATAAATCTAATATGAATTATTTAGTTTACATATTATTAATTACATAGACATACTTATAACCCTATATATGCTCATAATATTCCTAAAAAATAGGATGAGAAAATAACTGAATAACAATTCATAATCTGCTATATTATGAAATAGGTTCATAATAGACTTATTCAACTAAATTATTTTAATAGCTAACAAACTAATCTAAAAAATATGTGAGTTATTTTATAGATAACAAGCTCACTTTTACATAAGAATGTTAATATGGTAAATTTATTCTAACATTTCTAGGTATTTTGTCATTTCACCAACTATATTTTCATTTTAATTAATAATGACACCTAAAAAATCATGGCTAATTGAATTAGGACTTTCAATCAAAATTCAAAGTATGTAAGTAAAAAATAACATAACAAGTTTATAACATATGCAAACTATGTTAATTAGGATGCACAAAATAAATTAAAATTTATGTGAACTATGACATTCAAAATACAAAATGAAAAGTAAGCCAAATAATATATTATATTCTATAGACTATCAATATCTACTGACTAGGGTATGCTAAATCCAATAAACATCACACATGTCTACAATCTATGAATGTTACATTTTCAATCCTTGATTATCTTATTTAACTAAGTGTGCCCAGCTTCATGAACAACATTGAGACTCTTCAATATATAAGTATGCTATGATTATCCTAATAATAGGACTTAATTTTAACTTTATCTTAAGAAAGAGTAGAGCATGCGAAAGTTAAATGCAAGTTGTGAATGAATATTTAACTCAATTATTATGATACAAAATCTGCATTGTTACAAATATGTATAATAGTGCATCAATTGTACTTACCAAAAATAGCATGAGTACACATTTCCAAGTACCACTATTAGCATTAAAAACTATTGTAAATACCTAATCTAATCAAGAAAGACATAGCAATATAATACCATCTAGTATATTATAAAAGTTACCTATCCTTTTTTTCTATAGATCAATGATTTTGGAAGATTAGTTCCCATCAAATAATAAGGTTAAAAACATAGTAATATTCGTTAAACATCCTTTCCCACATTTCCACCTAGCTATCACCACATGCATTCATTTACTATCTACATTTGTATTAATATACTAAATAATGATTCACAAGTATAATTTGATTAATCCTAGTTTTCTAATAGACATAGTATTGTATCAACATTAACTATCAAACTCAATATCAATCAAGTATTTTCATGAATACAAAGATGAAAATGCTATTAACATTTAGTTTAAGAAAATAAAATACTAATATTCTCTAAACCGCCAACATACAACCATGATTCTTGCATTCTGAAATAACATCCATCATACATCACAAGAGTCATAACATGATTTTACTTCAGATGATATATTGAAATTATCACAAAGAACATTTATATGTTACCTTAATAACTTGACATGCCTTGAGATTTTATGGTACTTAGATGAAGGATTAGTATAAGGTAAAATATGTTATTTGACAACTACATAACCTTAAATAACCTAGATAATATAAAGATACTTCACCTATGTTTGAGATAAAAATAGAGAATCGTAGTGTAACTAATGACAACATATTTATGGTCCTCAACATCCTTATTTATTACATAGCGAAAACCCTAAAATACTCTAACATTTTATACATAATGGTGTTTAAGCATTTAAATATTCTTAATTATTAATGACCCATAAAGTATATGATCCACTAATAATAACTCATATACTAATAATACATGAAGCCAAAGTAGGCAAGAAAAACATAGAGCAATGAAAAATGATAATCTTAATATGTGTAAGGATTCAAAGAGATTTTAATATCAACAAAACAAAATTTCAATAGGTACACTAATTATTACATAGTGCATGTTTCATGAGTTGGTATTTTATGATCTAGTCAATAGGTACACCATATTGCTCACTAATCCAATATCACCAAAAAAGTGACCTTTTAAGGTATCCTAATTTGGCACCCTAATAGAACCATCATTATATTGATAAAAACAACATAAAACATAACCAAGATTATTATAAGTAGATAATATATTAAAAATGTTTGGAAATAGTATCAATGATATTGAAATTTACCTATTATGTTTGATAATAAACCATGGAAAGATGTCATTTCTAAAAAATGAAAAGAAAAATTCTTAATCATGATAAAGCCCTAATAAGACATACTAGAATTGATCAAAGCATGACTCATTTAAAAAAAAACTCTAATTTCAATTGAGATTAGCTATGAAAAGCTCTAATATATCGAAACTATTTATAAATAACACATAAGTTACAAAAAAACCCTCACACAGTGAAATTCTATACAATAATGAATCTTATGTTTTAGTAACAAAGTAACTAGGATGTTGGTACTCAGATTTAGTCTTTCAAGAATAAATTTAAATAGGTCTATTTAGTGATAAATCACATGCTTACTATAAGTTAAGATATTTTTATTGGTAATATAAATCGATTGGGTATTAATAACTACCATTGTCAGTTGGATATTGAATCAATAGCCAAACTTCAAAACATCACAAAAAAAAGATTTGCTAATTATTGATTATGAATTGATGAAAGTCACAATTGTCTTCACACAACCTAAGTTGGAGTAGAAGCCAAAAACTAAAGAGAAGCTAAGCAATTTTACATTATTCTATTCCAACATGGAAAACAAATACAAGAAGAAAAAGAAAGGAATCCAATATTGGTTACAAGACAAGATTAAAAACAATAAAATATCAAGTTCTACATCTAAAACCCAATAACAACTTAACCATACAAAATAAAAACATATAAAACCATGAATTATTACCTTGAATAGGCTTGATATGATATGTTGAAGTGTTACAGTCCCCACACTCCCTCTTTTGCCTCATTGAATTGGGATCATAGATTTTCATTTAAGTTTTATGTGAGTTTATTGAATAAATAAAGATAATAAATGATATAAGTGGAGGGAAAATAGATAAGTCATGCATAAAATCATATATAACACCTCATCACACCACAATTACTTCTCAAGATACATAGTGACATGTGAACATGTGTAATTGATTATTAACATTTGTATCATTATAAAAATAATAATGTAAACATTCGAACATGATTGACTAAATACGAAGATAGTTAAATGTTAACACAATGATATATAAACATGTTTTAATATGTACATGTAAACATCATTGCATCATTTAACCATGAAATATCTTATGATAGATCACATTATAAAATTAACCACCACAACATTACTTAGACTTTACGTAACTGAGACACTTCCTAACTAGGAGAATACATTAATTAAATACTTATGTTGAAATATCATATCCAAGTAGTATGTATCATTAGACATTGTACCTGTACTACATATCATGTCAAAAAAATATGAAAAATCATGTCCAAGCCAGTGAATACCAAGCAATGTCCATGTTCACAACATGCCCATTGATCTAGGAAAAAATTCAGGTGATACTTCAAGTGACTGTTCTACCCAAATTGGTGGCAAAACTTCTGGGAGCCATAACTTTTGCACCATAGTTCCATTTGACTCCCCATTTGAAACATTGAAAATATACAAATGAGGAGAAAGTGATGAGATGGCATGAGCTATGCTTAGTGATTTTTGACCCCAAAAAGCACAATGGAAGTGTCCCACATTTTAATTTTAATAGTGTAGTATAAAAATAAAAAGTTTGTAAAAAATAGTCATTTCTTAAATTCTATAATGTTGTAAATCATGAAATTTGAAAAAATTCATATCCATCAAGATTGGTGACCTTCCACATCCTCCTCCTACCTTCAAATTATGTATAAAAATAGATGTATCCTAGAAAAGAGATTAAACATCTCTTCCTAGAAATAAGCATATGTTTTCTACAATTTTGTGAGAAATAAAACATCTCTTCCCAGAGATAGAATTATATGATTGTGTTATTTTGTGTTCTTGAATTATCTTTTAGCCAAAACCTCTATGTTTTGGATAATTGGTATTAGATTGGTTTGTCTTTAGAGTGTATGATCCTGAGGATAAGGTCAGACTACAGGAATCTTGGGTGGAAAATAACAGAACCAACAGACTATCCACCTATTCAATCAAAATGAAATCAAATGGTAGATAAAAATAAGACATCAAATCCATTAAAGGAAATGGTGAATGAATCCCTCCAATGTTAGTAATCATAGATGCTGTAACAATTCACTCAAATCCTCCAACAAATATTGATGGGAAATTCTAGATCCTCATTTGTAACCTCTAGCTCCATGGAACATCCTTTTAGTGCTCCAACACCCTTCAAGGTTCTCATGAATTTTTATATCCATAAATTTGAAGGAAAAATAAACACTGATGTACTATAAAAATGGTTGGATCAATTGCCTTCATATATTTTTGTAAATAAATTCACCAATAGAGAGAAGATCACTTTTGCTCTTTTGAAAGCATCATTGTCTATCAAAAATTGGTTGGTAGTGTGCAATAAAAAGTTTAGTCTAGATGATATTGGCCTTGAGATGGAACCTACCTAGGATGATTTCATGGAAGCTATAAAGGAAGAATACTACCCCATTAGAGCATATGATGATCAGTATATATAGTGGCAACAACTTCACCAAGGTAAGGAATAGTTTGTTCAAGATTACACTGACATTTTTCATTCTCTATCTGAGAGATTAGGCATCCAATAAAGTGATAAATACAAGGTTATAAAATATCATGGTGGACTATAATGGTATATATAGGGGAAATGGAACTCTTCAATTTGGAAACCCTTGGTGAAGCATACAAGTTTATGGTGAAGATTGAGTAAAAACATGGAAAAAAGAATAAGAAGAGTTAGCCTTTGAAATGGAAAAGTGAAAAAGAAGGTCAAAAATAAGGACAAAATTTGAAGAAAAAGGAGTTCCAAGATAAGAATCCTTAGAAGGGTAAGACTAAGAAATGGTGTGACTACCACAAAACAATAACTCACTCTAAAGAAGAATGTCAAGAAATCAAGTCCCTACTTTCTGAGTCACAATCCTCAACATCTACTACTCTACCTCATACACACCCTATATTTAAAGAGGATGAAGAAGAGATTTTAGATTTTGAGCTTCATACCATTATTGCTTCATCATAGACCCATGGGGAAAGGCTAAATAACTAGGAAAGGTTATTTCACTAAGTTGTGTGTGAAAGGTAAGCCTCTACATTTTATTCTGGATAATGGGAGTCAAAAGAATTTAATCTCTAATAATGTTGTGAAAATTGTAAATCTATCCATGAAGCCTCACCCAAATCCATACAGTATTGGATGGTTGAGCATAAGACATACCTCCATGTCACCTACTACTATTTTTTTTCATATGTAATAAAAGCTTTCCAAGATGAGGTCTTGTGTGATGTGATCAATATAGATGTCTATGATGTACTCCTTGGTCAACCTTTCATGTATGAATGACATGGAATATATGAATCAATAACCCAAAGGATTACCCTCAATATTGGAACATGGTGCTATAGGGTACCATAGGTACCACCTTCCACATCTATCTCCTTAACTAGTGCCAATCAATGTAAGAGATTAGTGGAGAAGATAAAGCAATTCATTATCATGGTGGTCAAGCCATAAAGATCCAAGAAGGTCAATGTTGCAACCCTGACTACACAATCAACATAATAAGATAAGTAGATGGGTCAAATCATTAGAGAATATGATGACTTATTCAAGTCACCCATATGAGTTCCATTTCACTATCAAGTAAAATATTTAATTGATTTGGTTCCAAGATCACCTTTGCCTAACATCCCTATGAATCACATATCAGTCTTAAAGAATGATGAGATAAAAATATAGATTTAAGAATTGATCCAAAGGGTTACATCAGGCCAATATATTCACCTTGTGGAAGCCAAATTGTCCTGGTGCCAAAGAAGGATGGAACATGGAGGCTTTGCATTAACTATTGAGCCCTGAGCAAAATCACTATGAAGAATCAATACCCCCTCCCTAGGATTGATGACCTATTGGACCAACTCTATGGTGTGAAGTTATTCACCAAAATTGATCTCAAATCTAGCTATCACCAAATTCCTATCTACCCCACTCATGTCTGGAAGACTACATTCAAATCTAGGGATGGGCTCTTTAAATTGTTGGTTATGCCTTTTGGCCTAAAAATGCACCTGTAACCTTCATGAGGATGATTGATGACATATTGTGACCCTTCACTAACTCATTCATGGTTATCTACCTGGATGACATACTCATATACAATAGAACATGGGAATAACATCTGTAACATGTCTGTAATGTGATTCGAGCTCTATAGAATCATAGGTTATATGTAAATCTTGACAAGTGCACATTCATGATGAAAATAATTTAGTACTTGGGGTACATTGTGGATGAAGAAGGGGTCCATGTTGACCCAAAAAATATTTAGGTTATTCAAGAATGGATTATACCAAGGACCCTCATAGAACTTCATAGTTTCTTGGATCCTACAAATTTTTATCACAGGTTTGTTCTTGGATTCTCACATGTTGTTTGGCCACTAAACCAAGTGACTAAATGAGGAGCTAAAGCTACATTGTAGTGGGGGAAAATACAATAAAGAGCATTTGAAAATTTTAAAATAGACTCTGTTCAACTTCTATTCTTGCCTTGCCAAACTTGCATCAACCTTTTGATTTGATGATAAATGCATCTAAATATGCCATGGGAGTTGTCATCATACAACATGGCTATCCTGTTGCATATCATAGTGAAACTTTCAATGATATATTTAGGAAATACCTAACATACAATAAGGAGCTCTATGCCATTGTGAAATCTTGTAAACAATGGAAACACTACATCTTGGGGAAAGAAATGATCATACACACCAACCATAGACCATTGGAATTCATCTAGATGCAGAGCAAATTATGATATGAGAGGCACTAGTAGTGGGCCACAAATATATAGTAATTCCATCTAATAATCAAATAAAAAAGGGGAGCTTAAATACTACTATAGATTGTTTGAGATGTTCACCAATTGTTGCAATCACAATAGTTCTTGATCTTTGTGGACATGAGACTACTACCTAGGGTGCTCTGGATGAAACAAATCCTACCTTTGCTGATACATATGGGGCCACTTTGAGAAGGTAAACATGTCTATGATTTCTATTTACAAGATAATGTCTTCTATCACATGGGGCATATCCATGTTCCAATTGTAAAGCAATAAAAGATGATATGGAAAGCACATTTTAGTAGGATAGGTGGGCACATTGGTGTAGAGAAAACATTGGCAATTCTGTAAAAGCACTTCTACTGGCCCCATATGTGGAAAGATGTGTAAATGTACCTAAAATATTACACCCCATGTGCGATAGCTAAGCTAGTAAACTAGAAGCAAGATTTGTAAACACAATTACTAGAACAACCAGGCCTTAGGAATCTATCTCAATGGATTTTCTCTCAAGTTTGCCCACATTAAAACATGGCAAGGACTGTATTTTTATTGTAGTTAATTTTTTTCTAAAAATGGCTATCATGATTGCTTGTAACAAAACTATGTCTATTGAGGAAACTACTCAACTATATTTTAGTCATGTATAGCTCCATTTTGGTCTCCCCAAGTCCATTGTTTTAGATAGAGATAAAAAGTTTCTTAGTATCTTTTGATCCACTCTCGAAAATGATGGATACCAAGATGATGAAGTCCATGGCCTTCCATCCACAAGATGATGGTCAGATAGAAGTGGTGAACCACTTGATCACCCATATGCTTCAGATGTATCACTCCAAACATCCATGCACATGGGATGAGGGACTTCTTTTCATACAACATAGTTACAATCAAGCCCTACACATCTCCACCAAGCATAATCCATTCCAATTATGCTTTGGGTTCCAACCCATGGAACCAATTTATTTATCCATTCCATTAGCCACCATGAAATACACATCTCATGGGAGATCTGAGGCATCAAAAGCAAAAAAGTTCATTTAAAAAATACAAAACATCTAGCAGGAGGTTCATGACATCTTGGAAAAGATGAATCAGAAGTATAAGTAACACCATGACAAACATAGGGTTCTAAATTAGTTTTCTATAGGTGACAAGGTTTGGTTTTGGATTCAAAGGGATTGACTCATAGTCCCTCACATAAAAATTCAGCCTCTATGATATGGTCCCTACACCATCATCATACAAGTTGGAGAAAAAGCATTTGAATTGAACCCGCCAGCCTACCTTGGTCTGTATCCAATATTTAACGTGGAACTCCTCAAAGAATATCATCCACCTCTATTGGATTCTTTAGTCATAGTAGAACAATTGGATATTAATGAGCTTGATCCATAGAGTTTTTCTCTAGTATAATAAGATCATATTGTGGACACCTAGTTGAAGACAACAAGAGGGTGCTATATTCCACTTTACCAGGTGGTCAAAAGGGGCAAGCTTTGCCACTAAGGTGAGTGGGTCATAGAGAATCAAACCAAGACACAATTTCCATAATTGATGATGAATCTTGATGCAATAGGGGCCATTAATTCTCAAGGATGGAGGAATGACCAAGACAAAACATCGGGTGACAATTCAGATGATAGTTTTACCCCAATTGGTGGTACAACTTTAGAGAACCATAACTTTTGTACCATAGCTCCATTTGAACCATTGGAAAGATAATAATGAGGAGAATGTGATGAGATGGAATGTACTATAATCAATGGTTTTTTACAACAAAAAACCTAATATAAGTGTTCCAAATTTCAATTTTAATAGTGTAGTCTAAAAATAGTAAGTTTCTAAAAATAGTAATTTCTAAAATTTTGTAATATTTTAAATCATGGAAGTCAAACCACTTCATCTTCCTCAATATTTGTGACCTTCCATGTCCTCATATTTCCTTTAAAGTATGTATAAAAATATATGTATACCAAAAAAGAGATCAGACATGTCTTCCCAGAGATAAGCATATGTTTTCAGCAATTTTGTGAGCAATAAAACATCTCTTCCTAGAGATAGCATTATATGATTGTGTTATTTTGTGTTCTTGAAATATTTTTTAGTGAAAACCTCTAATTTTTGGATCACCCATGAAACCCATTGTCAAATACAATGAAGTTAAAGTGGATGGATAATGAATGTAACTATATGTCACCTGAATTTGCTTTTTTGAGGTTAAAAAGGTTGACAAAAAACAAGAATAAGATACCTACATGAAATAAAAAACTTATTAGATTACTAAATAAAAAGTGAATCTCATACCACCAATTAATGGATAATAATGAATTAGAGGACATGACCTCATATTTAAATCTAAATACTAAATAAATTTACAATATAAAACAACATCACAATAAAAAATGGTAGGGTTGAATTCTTAAATAAACACAAATAAGATATAACTATTATTGCACATTATTAGTGGATCTGTTAATACCGATTTCACTACAATACCAACCTACATTTAAGTGGAAATAATTTTATAGTAATTCTTATTTAGTCCTAGAAAATATCAATGAATATGGATTCTAATAAAAAATCTCAAAATATTTACAATACTGTACTTATTTTGAGTAGGCACACCATTTCAAGTTTGGCCATACTCAACATATACCATGGCTGATTTTATAACAATAAAAAACAAGGTGTACAGTCACACATTAGCACCAAGGTGTAAACTAAAATTACGTGTGGACATAGAGTCATATTCCATGCTAGAGGCACTGAGGCTCATATTATTACATCATTTTAGACATAGTCACTTGATAATGCAATAACCTTGGGGTCTCGTGCTTGCTTTATGGCATTCCTCTTCAAATGACCAATAAGGAATATTAGAAAAATGTTAGTGTTAAATATAACTATAACAAAAAAATTTCTATAAAAACTCATTGAATTTATTACATGATGCATCTCATCATCAAACAAAAATTCACCCTAACAAACCCTTTTCCCTTTCCATGAAAGTACTCCCTCAATGAAATGCCATTATCATCACTAGAATGGGTTCAAGTGTCAACTCTCTCATTTTTTGATGATGATTACTGTAAAAATATAAAATTTATTATTCATAAACATAAAATTACCTTAAATTTTCAATAATAAAAACCATTTAACACATTACATTTAACTTGACACCCATTATTACCTCCACCTTATTCTTACTCCACCCTTAGTCTTTATTTCTCCATTAATCGATAATACCTTATCCACCTTATGCATGAATGCCTTATCTATTCCATTTTTTGAGTTGAATCATATGAAACCATCTATTCATTAATATCCCTTATGGCTATCTCACTAATATTACATAATTAGTAAAGATTATCCCTCACCATCAATGATATTTTAAGCCAATCCTTCTTGTTAAAGCTCTAATTTTTAGAAGTTAGTCTATTATCTTAAATTCAATTTGTATTTTAGTGTATACCATTCCTCTTGGATTTATTTTTACACTACTATCATAAGCTAGAGGCCTCCTTGAATGGGTTTCCTACCGTGAATCGTAAGGCAGTGAACATGCAGTCTATGTAGTGACCAAAATGAACATCCACCCTCATCAAAAAATGTGTTAGAATCATGAAGTCTATGTATATTTTTTTTATCACAAATTGTCACTCAAAAAATAATAAAGAGGTTATAATCATAACCAAATAATTATTACATCAACAAAAATAAGAAATCTTTTTAAAAAATAACAAAATATTCTTACATATTTTGGTTCCTCTTCCTCTAGATCACTTTGCTAGGAATTTATAAGATAGTCACTATCATCATCATTTTCCACTTCCTCATCAACATTCTCTTCAACCTTGTCCTGCTCTACTCATCTTACATCAATGATCAAGATAAACACTTCAATCCAAATATATATGGAACAAGAAACATCAATGAGAATGATATTTGAGACAAAGAATAAGTAAATTAAACACTTACATTTGGTGTGTATAGGGTGTGAGTAGGGGGGGGGGAATTATTTATTGCGTTGATTATCAGTCTCACACCTTGGATCTATTCCATCCCTTCATGCTGATATATATCACAAAGTGGATGTGAAGTGGTCTAACATTGACTACCATATAAATGTAAAAATAAGCATTTATGAACATTAATAAGGAAAAAATAATAAATGTATCCAATGCACACATTTGTGGGTACAAACTCATTATGGAGGTCATTATCACCCTCATCAACATGGCTCTACTCCACCTCCGCATGCTAAAATCTAATAAAACAATTTTAGAAATCTCAAGGTGTATGTGAAGTAGTCTAATATTGAATATTATAGAAATGTTAAAAGAATCATATGTGGACATGAAGAAGTAACAAATAATAATTACAACCAATGGTTCATGTAAATTTATGGATATAAACTCATTGTGAGGGTAATTAAAACCCTCATGACCTTGGCTCCATTCCACCCCCTCTCACTAAAATATAAAACACACCATATAAAATCATTAAGTGGATGTGAAGTTTGAAAATAATGAGTATTATATTATTTTAAAATTAATATTAAAATTTTCAAGGCCAATAAATAGAGAATAATTAATAATACCTATATTAACCCCTCATCTCCATCTGTATTTAGAAAATAATAAAATTCACATAGACATTGCATTATGGGATACTAGCAGCCACATAATGATTTTATCGATACAATGGGAATCCAAACCCCACTAGTGGATACATCATTTAAAACCCTCATATAATATTTGACAACTTGATGTGAACTTATAAAATTGGGGCATGCACACAATGATAACTAGCTACTGATTTATTTCTCCTATAGTAATCCATATGACAGTTGATTACAATAAACAAACAAGAATCAAACTACAAAAATGTATGTCATCAGTAATAGATAAAATTGCATACAATTTTCTTTGAATAAATTTTTTTTACTTCCATAAATTATTTCCTTCTGAATTATCCATCATAAATTTGGAACATTCAACATTCAAAGTATGAGTTGCCAACATATGATAATTTGCATACAATTTTAGATTATGGTTAACAACATTTTACATTATCTATGATATGTATACAACATTAAAAATATTAGTTACTATCATAATATAATGTATATCCCTTAATAAAATGGTGTACCAAAAGGTTTGTAGGTCTACAAATGAGTTTGGGAGTAAGATAACCCAAAGCTTACATATGTGGCTTTAGATACATAACTTGAGAAAAGTAAGACATAAAAATTAGTTTGTTCATGACATAAATCACACCCTATGTATTTGAAAATATCTTTGATAAAGGCCCATGGAGGAAGTGGGAGGATAGGGAGCTCAATCCACATCGAAACCCAAAGGGAAGACTCATCAATAAAAATAAAATTACATGTCCATTGGAATAAGATAAGGGGGGTGTTCTCGAGGAAAAAATAACTTAATTTAGTAAGAAGATCTTGGACATTGGATGACTAAAAGGCAAAAAGAAGAAACCTCTTTGTGATGTTTCAAATGCTAGTTACATGGACACCCAAGGGTTCCCATTGGTGTTGAAAATAATAACTAAAGGAATCCTCTAAGAGGATATGAGAAAAAAAAACTATAATATAATAATTTTCATGTCATTTATGTAAAATATCTAGGATGTTAGGGTGCAAGAAAAAATCAAGCTGAGAGGGAGAGTCAAAAGTTATACTTCATCATAAATGTTTGGAATAAATTTCCTATCTTGCATTGATGCAATTATTCTTTCCATATGCAATAATAGTTGCAAATAAAGATGCCAAAGACCATTATTTATTAAAAAACTAGCCAAAGGTTTGTGAAACAAGAAGAATAAAAGGGTTACTATCTTTGAAACTCCTAAAAACACAATGTGAGGAGAAGGAAAGGCATGAAATCAAAATAAATCATGGTCAACATAAAACCATAATGGATCATGTTATCACACGCTTTCTCTAAAAGCTAACCATCTATAATATTTTATTGAGATGATTTGTTCATTAAAATTTAACTTATATCCTCTTCAATCTATATTAAACTACATAAATTAAATAAGAAATAAATAACTAAATGATGAGGTATCACTTATCAATTTAAGTTATTTAAAATAATTAAAATTATAAAAAATGCAATAAAAAAATATTCAAAACTGTCATGTATCAATTTTTTTATGATGGGAACATTCTTCAAAAGTGAAAAAAATTACAATCCTAGATCTCCCAGTCGAACACAAAATCCCAAAAAGACTATAGCAAAGGATAAAAATTCCTTACCATGTGATATTTAAGGGAAATGACATTTCTTGAAAGGTAGAAAATGAATGAAGGTGTAAGGGAGGAAAATAAAGTAGTGAACATCCAATAATTTCTTTAGGATTCCATAACTAATTCTAATCTATCATGTAAGACTACTCCTTGATAAGTTCAAGGTGGGGGACCAAGTTTTCAAATTTAGAAGTAATATCCCATGAAAGATAATTTTGAAATAGATCAATGCAAGTTAGAAGTAACGAATTATAATTATTCTAGTACTAGAATAATGTTTTGATGATCATTTGAACTTGTTGTTTGTAATAATAGGTGTTGTCATTTGCTTTTGAGCTTCCTGCTTGTAGATGCATCATAGTTGTCAATGTTTCCAATTGTGGAGGGATGCCCCAAGTAAAATTATTATAGGAAATATCTAAGAGATGGAGACTTTCAATATTACTTAGTTGACAATAAATGCATCCATGAAACTTATTTGAATTCAAAACAAGAATTGTCAACAACCTAAAGGGTATGGTCTCAAAAAAAATATTATTAGTCATGTCTAAAGTCTACAAATGTGAATAATTTTGAAGACATATAGGAATATTTCCTTTGAGAATGTTTTACTTGAGTTGGATTGTTTAGAGTTTTGTTAGCAATTCAATTTGAAATATAATCTCTTTTGTCAAATAATTATTTATTAGGTTTAATATTTTCAAAGTAGAGAAAATATTTAGGATTGTTGTATTTGATGATAATTTATTCTTTGAAAATTTTAGATCAAATGGACATGTCCATATTTTCCTTTTTTTCTTTGTTTTTAAAATAAATTGATTTTAGAAATAATCATGGGTCTGTTGATTCTTTACATTTAGAATAATAATTTCTCTAAGGCATTTGTGGGCCTGTGAGTGTGGATTTGGGTAAATTAACTGTAATTAATATGGGTTTACCAGTCTATGAATGAATTTGGGTCAAAAATAATCGAGTCTTATATATGTGGCTTTGAGTACATAACCTAGTGGAATTCTCATTGAGGCAGTCTATCAAACAATTCATGTGCCTTTTATTGGATACCTAATACGAAAAGAGAAAAGAGCTTACATATTCAAACTATTAACCCATATATGATCATATGTGTTTTGGCTAAGATCAAACGTTCATGCACAAACTCTTATTTTTAATATTCATACATTTCTTTGCTCAAACATTTCATCCTTCCTTGAAACATCATAGGCTAATTTGTAATCAAATGAAAATTCATAAATATCATTGGGCTCATTATAGTTATGGTTTTTTTGATTATTTTCATGTGAAATGGTCCATGATTAAGCACATTGGTTCACAAAATGATGCATTCACAAGGGCATGAGCTTTAAAAAATCATACCATAAAATAGCGATTTAAAGTTTTGAAATTTCAAATCATTTCATAATGTGTCCAATCAGTTTGTCAATGTAGGTTGACAACATCATTTTATACATGTGTTATTGTCTCCATGTTCTTGTTTATTCCATTCCACTAAGGGATGGTGGGCATCGAGGTGTGATGCCAACATATATGTATTTTATGTTTTATTGCTATGGTCAATCGACTGAGAGATTATGGCATGTTATGATCATTTATAACCTAGAAATAAACATTAAAGTCTTTATACATAATATTTTTTCATGTTAATAGTTTAAATTTCATATTTCATTATTATAACACATTATAAAATCCACATGGATCCACATAATACAAATTTAGAATGGTTATTCACACATTAAATTCATTTTATAATTCAATATGCCTACAATCTCACAGACCCCACATAGATCACAAAGTAGATACAAGGAATTTGTGTAGAGGTTATCCTTGTTGGATTTGGAATTGTAGGATCTTTGTCACATGGAACAATCCCATGCTCCTCATTAATAGATTTTGTTTTATCCTAGACTTTTTGAAAAAAATAGTGAGAATCTCAAAACAATAGTAGTCAAAATAGTAAACTTTATTATTTATGATATCTATGAATGTGATATGCATATAATTTAGGTCATCATGATCTAAAATATTTAGATCTTCCATACTTTAAAATTTAAACTATGGCCTTCCCACAATATTTTTGGATTTTTTGTAGTACATTGAAACTAAGATTATTAGTTTGAACTAAGACATTTTTTTGAAAGGTCTTAAAATGCCACTAGTGACTTGATCCAATATGTATTTGTGATATTCCATTGATTATGAAAGTTAATATATTATGACTTTAATTTAAATTGATAAAGTTGACTCAAGTTTCATATAATTTAGTTAAAATACTATGTATCAAAGAAGAGCACCTTGTTATTGTGGTATCAAAGGTTTAATCAACTAGATTATTAATAGATGAAGGATAGAAGTTATTGGTGTTCACTATGGCATTAAAAATTTAAAAAATTATATGGTTGTGATTCATGTATAAACTCTATAATAATTACGGTTATATAATCACTATGATTCCATAAATATTTATATGAATGAAAACCATGACATACATAAATCCACCTTTAATCTCAAAAAATTAAAGTCACTTATAATGAAATATAAATTTATTTATATTATTGGTGGTCACATCCATAAATTTTCATGTGTTATATCATCATTTATAATATCCCCTAGTTTCATCGAGAAAGAGTTGAGGAGTCTATAGGATCTATTTTGTGATAAAAATGTTGGCTTAAGTAATTTACATAAATACTTATAATAACTTAAAGAACACAAATAGTTATAATAATAAAAATGAGGTTGCCATACCATGAATGCTCAGGTCTCGAGACTGCATCTTAGTGGCCTACAACTTATATACAATGATCACTATTTAATAGATTAACATAAAATAAAATTTAAAAATATGATTATAATGTCATCCTATAATTTCACAAGATGAAGCATTGAATTATGATTAATATCAAATATTTCATAATTTAAACTAGATATGGTAGGGATTACTATCTATGTTCATGTCTAATATTTAAGTACGTTTGTTTAGCCTAATTAATCAAAATTTAATTTATTATTAAAATCAACTTCTATATTTTTTGCCTATAGAAATGATAGATAAATTATGTTTGCTTAAGGATATGATAAACATGAAATTACACACATTAAGCCTAGTGTATCATTAACAGAGTATTCATTACCATTCTTAAGGGAAGGTTTGTCATATAGATATTATTATTATTATTTTATCCCTAACTAGTTTAATATAATTAAATATTGAATTATCTTAATATATTTAATCTCCATAGAAACTTTATAACTTAAAATAAATTTAAATGAACTTAAATTCACTTATAACATGTGCACCTAGTTTTTGAAGCTCACTTGCATGCTTCATCAACCTTAACATGGTCACTAAGAATGCTAGATAGAGATATGGATTTTTTATGATGATCAAACCAAAACCATTACAATGTTTTAATAGTTTTCATAAGGTGATACTAAGAACTTTTATTATACTTATTAAGTTTGAGGCTTATTACAGAGGGGAAAAGCCACAAGATTTGTGTCACAAGAGACAAAATGGGAAGATGTTGTTTGGATTGATTCAAATGCTAACAAATATTCTTAAATGCCAGAGGGTGGGATAACTAACTACTATTTGCCACCTCTGTTCCATCATTTATGCAGATACTATGGGATAAACTATCATGAGATTCGATTGAAAATTCAACATATTCACCATTGTAATAGACTTAGTTTCTATATATGTGTGACTAATAGATCATTTGATACAGATCATGCTTGATTATGAAAAATTGAGGTAGTGGTGCTCTCAAAGATTTTTTCTCAAAATCTATCAATAAACAAAAAAAATTCAAAAGAACAAATTATTTGTTCTAGTTTTATTTGTTAAAATAGAAAAAATAATATAGATTTTAAATTTGGTGATTGCAACGATACCATAAAGAATATGTATATACTCACCTATGCTAAAAGTTGAGTATTCTATTGTTATAGTGAATCTAGTCTTTTAGATCCTCATTAGTAATTACACCAGATTGATCCAGAGATTTCTCCAACTCCCCGTAGACCTCAAATACATTATTCCACAGTTGAAAATAAACTTTTTAGGCTTTTTTAAAACTAAAGCTATGCAGAACCAAATTATATACTTAATAAAAAAATATGCACAACCAATGGAAACTTTCCTAAAATTTATGAATTGAATCATATTGAAAGAAATTATGGACAACATTGGAGGCAGTTTCTTTGTGATATTTAGTGTCATTAATTGAAAAAGGATCCAATAATGACTTAAGTATTGAATAATTTTTCAAAGTATGTGAAATTAATATTGATAAGATTTTATCTTCTATAAAATATAACATTTATAATGAGTCGTGACCTACCATTTATATTTATAGTGATTTCCTCTTGCATCCAATAGGAAACACAACCATTACCATGGAAAACAATTTATTTCTCATAGGTATAAAAGATCATTGTTGTATTCATCAAACAATACTATCAAAACCACAATATAGGATAATCATTGATGCATTGAACTTTCTTGAGATATCTATAAAGAATGAGGCTAGTAAAAAAAATTTATGAAAATTATACCCTTGTAGTATATAAAAAATAAATACAATAAGGAGAGAGACTGAAAAATTATTGTAATCCAAATAACTTAGTTTTTTGATTATTTATGTTATGTACCACTTTATTCTAATAGTAAAGATGAACTAATTATTTATACATTGCAAAGGTCCTAAAGCAACATACAAAACTATCAATTATCACAATTTATATTTGAATTAATGTTTGTGATTATCTATGTTGTTATCATTTTTATTTTACATAAAAACTATAAGAAGGCATTAGAATAGAGAGGGTTAAGATGCCCTGCCAAGGATGAAAATGAGATATTATCTATATTAGAAAGAATATAGATATATGCAAGGGATAAAGAAGCCTTATGGGACCAATTCATTAATGGTGAATACCAAAGTCTCCCAAAATAATTATTTGTTTTACTTTATCTATACTTGGGCATCTTCTAAGCACCATAAGCATATGACCTCCCATGATTCATGGTGGTTGCCATTGTGTCAAAAAAAACAATTTGAAGGAAAAAAACAAAAATGAATAGAAATAGGGGAAAATATGACTAGCAAATCATCCTTCCTGATACATAGTGGCCCACCTGGTTGCCCACCTAGTTTACCCTGACACCTGGTTTTCATGCTCATTCTTTGGAAGTATCAAGGAGGGTGGAAAGACCTAAAACTAATTTTATATGATCACTCTATGTTTTTTAAATTAATTTGGGAGAGATGAATAATAGGATACAATATGTAAATTTTTAGATTAAAACAAAACAATTATTATTTTTAAAATCCCCATCTATATATCCTTTCAGCTAAGGAATATACAACTATATGCATGACTTATTACAATGAAATGATGACAATTAATTAAGTTGGAGGATTATATGGTGAGGAATATTGTATATTCATCTCACAAGATAAATAATAGATGAACATACATTTATGGTCATTTTATACTAGACATTTTTCATTAAATATTGATGAAGAAGTTTTATTAGCAATGTGAAAATGGGTAGCCTGGGTAGAGGTAGCCTCCTAAAAAATGAGGGACCAAATGAGAAATGTCTTCACTATGGAGGTAGAGTAGGAAAAGCCTTGATAGTTGTATGCATTGACAATCACATCATAAGACTCATTAATGAGAGTGTTGTAGGCATTATTTCCCATTCCCATGGCCATGGCCTACAACAAACTAAGGTGAGGGCCATAGCCCTCTAGCACCTTAGTTAATGTATGAAACAATATGTTGAAAGCATTTTTATTAGCATATAAGACATCAATATGAGTCTATATGTTTTTATCAAATATATATTTTCCTCCTTAGTTACATGATTCTGTATGTTTTATTTCACCCTCCTTTCATGCAAGGTCCTATATTTTGGAGCAATCCATTTCCTTCTCACTTATAGAGGAACCTACATATCCTTGGTATTTGAAAGGTCATAGAAAAAAATTAAAAATAAGAAGAGTTCATCCCCCTCTTAACCTTCACACTTTTTATTTTGTCTAGCATAATAATTTTCTTTTTCTTCCTCTTTTTGGCTTTTATGCAACCAGAGGTCATCCTACAATAAAGTTGTATAGTTCAAAATATATGTATCAAATTCTTTATCCACAATTCAAATTTAACTAAAGGGCATGTTCAAATGGACAAGGTAGTTGCATCGTCAGTGTCTAAATGTCAAAGAATAGCTATTAAAGAATAAAATAAATGATTTCAATATTCCATCAGAAGATAGTTAGCCAAAAAATCTAGCATGTGACTCATGAAAAAATAAAAAAAACATCATGGGTGAGTGCATAGGGGAACAAAAAGTAAAGAAAAGCCTCAAGCAATAATCTATAATATTTTTGATCTATCAAATCCAAACATAATTTCAATTTTCTAGGGTTTAATGCTTAAGGAGTCCAATGTTTTGAATAAAATTATCAGATAAAGTAACTACTACAATTGCTTAATAATACCCAATTTAGGCATACAAATTTATAATTAGAATGGAAATAAAGTCAGAGAGAAAACATGCCATAGGGTGAAAAAATCCCTTGCTAGATCACCTCTATATTTGGTGTCCCCTCCCATCATATTGCACCTCTTAATTGAAATTATCCTTATCCGCCTCGCTTGCCAAGGTGTAGATCTTAAAACTCCATGTTCTAAGATTATTCATTGTTTTGGATTCCAAAAACACATCATGTGTTATTTCTTGGAAGGAATGATAAAATATTTAGCAAATATTTTTCCATTAATTCACCATTCTTAAACCTCTCCAGAAATTGTTTTAACTATGATTTATCTTCTCAAAGCATATGGAAAACATAAATCATTAATTAACATGTCATATACACTTGATTACCTTTCTCAAATTACTCCATCTTTGAAATGTGGCCTTCTCAATCTCGCATCCCAAGGTAAATTTTGGCATTTTCAAGCAAAAAATTAAGTTAGGTCTTATGCCATTCCAAATTTCACATCATTTTTTACTTTTCCCAAGAAAAGGGAATAGTGAATGTGTTAATAGTTACCATAATTTCAATTCTACATAGTTTATAATATTTTATTTTTATTTTTATTATCACTAGATCAAGAGTCATTTTATTAATTCAATATTCACTGTAGTATTTATCATTTGTTGTAATTTACCAAACTTAAACTATAGTAATAATAAAGCATTTGCAAACCACCTCTACACTATTTCTAACTCGTGATCTTCTATAGAGCACTATGTACACAAGTGTCATCACTATAATATAATTACACACTAGCCCTTTTGATTTGTCATAATTAGGTCATAATATAAATATTCTTGAGATGGTCAAGCATCACATGGTGAAACAATTAAGGAAGGTCAATGCTACTCTAAATAACACACTTGTATGAAGGCCCCCTAAGGCTTGGATAAGGTCAATATCTCATGAATGCCTTGTATAAAATGTGGGGCATTACACATGTTGTGTGTTGGGACAATGTATGAGCCATGTAGGAGTCAACATGCTTGAAATTAGAAGGTTCAACTATTTTAATGGATTCTTCGGATGAGTTCAACCAAAAAACGGGCTCATCAACAAGTTTCTAAGCAAAAATTGAACATGGTTCAATGGGTTCAAGGTTCAACATCATTGACAGGGTTAAAAGAGTTAAGAACCTCAGCTAGATTGAACCATTTAGTGACGTCAAAAGGACACTCAACTGCTTTGGTAAGTTTATCAACTTTTCAAAAGACTAAGCTTCAAGGAAGGAATGAACCGTTGAACCAAAGTTGGTTCAATCAGTTATTTCAAAGCAAAGGTTCAATGAGGTTTAGAAACTATTTCAAATGGTCAAGACTTAGTTGAAACAAAGACATTGAACCGTTGAACCGTTGAACCAAAGTTGGTTTAATCAGTCGGTTCAATCAAAATGGTTCAAAGGAGTGCCCCAAAAAGAATGAGTCAAGCGGAAGTTGTCACATGTTGTCTACCAAGCCCCATTGCACTTTGTTTCTAATCACAAAAGAAGATGCCACCTGTCCCTATTGAAGCTTGTTGGGAGCCTCCAAGTGTCAATATCTGTAGTCTCTTCCCTTAGCTTCACTGTTTCGAGCAAAGACCATGGTGGGCCTAGGGATGATTGAATAAATGAAGTGGAATGTGCCAAATTTTTTCATCTACGTGACTAACAAATATATTCAGACCGTGCCACGTGTCCCTTGCAAAATTTAGTAAAAGCTGACAAGTGTCAATCTCTACAATTTCTCCCTCCTGCTTCTTATATTCATTAAGACTGTGGTGGACCCCCAGTGAACTGTAGAAGAAAGTAGAATGTAGTATGTGTCATCATCTACCTAACTCTCCAAAGATGAGCAAAATCCACCACCTATTCATTTATAACTCTTTAGATAGCGAGACGTGTCTACGTCTGAGTTTCAAACAAGTTTCTAAGCTCATCCTAAGCATTTTTGAGCACAGTGGAGACCACCACGTGTTATCATCCACGTGAATCTAAAATAAGTCTTGAGTGTTTTCAAAGGCTACTAAAGCATAATAGAGACTGCCACGTGTCATCTTTTGTAGGGCTCTCAAAGTATATATCATCTTCTGAGTCTCATTTCACTTTGCTTCTAAGAGCCATGAAAGCCGCCACATGTCCTTTTTAAGTTTAGTGGAACATGCCATGTGGCATCATCTGCATGAATCCAAATGAGCTACGCATAGTTCTATAGTGCTTCTAAAAAGCAATGAAAGCCGAAACATGTTATCCTCTATAGGATTCCCAAGAAGCAAGTGGAAGCTACCACCTTTTCCATTGTAAATCTGTGGAGAGCGACAAGTGTCTGCACCCATGATTCAGAGTTTTTAATAAGTTTCAAAGCCTCTATCAATATATGTTTCTCAAAGTCTTGCAAAAGTTGCCACGTGTCTTCACTTGTTTAGTAGTGAAATGTGCCATGCATCAATTGCTAAAGACTAGAAGAAAGTGACTAAGGAATAGAGCATCGAATTGAATCTAGGACTTGATTCAAATAACCAGAAAAGGAAGAATGATGAAGAAGGATCAAATAGCCAAGTGGACATTGAAAGATGTAAACTTTCAATAGTGTGACTTGTTTCTTTGCATTGAGAAAAGAAAATGGGTAGATGCCCCTAAGTTCTAGCCTGCCTTCTTAACAGATTTCAATGCAACATGATGTGTTACTATTCTCGAGTTCTTATTGAAGAGGATATATAAAGGACTCTCATGTATTGTAAATAGGGATCTCTTTTTTGACAATCAGAATGAAACTCTACCCAAATTGAAAGGCACTTCTGAGGCTTTGAGCTCAATTTGTTTATCATATTTTGTTATTAGAATAAGAAAGCAAATGGTTTTCCAGACTTTGTGCTATAATATCTTTGTGGTTGAGAAAACTGTTCTTATGTCTTTTTCTTCATTATATCTTCTATTCCTTTAATTCAACAAGCAGAATTAGTGACAATAGTCAAGAAGGTGTCTTGAAAAGTCAATTATGGAGAGACCTTGTGCCCCCATAATTGCCTTTAGTGTGTTTTCTTTTCATTTCTATGTAAAGGACCTTGGGACGACTTTGTGCCCTCATTGTCCTTCGTATCTTACTCTTGAGCAATTCAAGTGATGACTTGGTGCTGCATCTCGATTTGTTGGTTATTACATCCTTTACTACATTTTGTTGTTACTACCTGGAGTATTCTTATGGTTTGATGAATAGTACTTCTGATAAAAGAGGAGTGTTGTCTATCATTTCCCTTGAGTTTTTCCTTTGATTTGCATACATCATCTCTGAAGAAAGAGAGATGGATGGTTTGTCCTACCCTTGAGTATTATTTTCTGTTTATATATATACATAGCCTATCTATAGAGAACCTCCCCATGATGAGAGGAGAGATCAGTCCCCTTCTAATGTGGTAAACCTACACATTTAGATGACTAATCGTCCTACTTTGGCTGATTAGACCTATTTTGTTTATCAGTATGCTGATCAACAAAATATTCAACCAATAGTTTTTGGCGACTCTACTGGGGATAAACATAATTCTGTGTAGTTTGGAACCTCAAGTTTCATATTGAAACATCACCTGTGTTTTACCCATTATCATTATAACCCTTATCCATTATAGACTATGGTGACTTCATTTCATGTCTTACCCATTAGTCATTATAGCCTTGCCATTGTATTCTGCTATGGAAGAGCGAACTGCTCTAGTGTTTTCCCATTGTTAAAATTTTCCTCCCAGCTTTGAGCAATAGTTTTTGGTGACTCTACTGGGGATATACATAATTTTGTGCAATTTAGAACCTCAAGTTTCAGATTGAAACATCACTTGTGTTTTACCCATTATCATTATAACCCTTATCCATTATAGACTTTGGTGACTCCATTTCATGTCTTACCCATTATTCATTATAGCCTTGCCATTATACTCCACTGTGGAAGAGTGAACTACTCCAGTGTTTTCCCATTGTTAAAATTTTCCTCCCAGCCTTTCACAATAGTTTTTGGTGACTCTATTGGGGATATACATAATTTTATGTAATTTGGAACCTCAAGTTTCAGATTGAAGCATCACCTATATAACCCATTATCATTATAAATCTTATCCATTACAAACTCTGGCGACTCCATTTCATGTCTTACCCATTATTCATTATAGCCTTGCCATCTTCCTCCACCTCCATTATTTTATCTGGTCTACAAAACTAGAGCTGCTGGGAAAGAGTGTGCAGTTTGAAGCCTCAAGCCTCAAGCTGAAGCTAAGCCAGTCCTTTTCCATTTTGTTTTGTTTTGTAATCTGGCTACTCCATCCAGATTTGTTATCTCTATTTTTATTAAATAAATCATGGTAGTTCGAGGCCCCTGTGGTAACTCTTTTGGCCCTCTCAATTTGACTCCACCTCTGCATGAACTCCCACATAGTTCAAGAAACAATTTCCCCAAATTTTTTGGTGATAGAATAGTTCACCTTGATGAACACATTGCAGCCTTTAGCATAGCCTGTGGTGTTATAGGGGTGGAATTTGAAGACGTGGTAGTCAAGCTTTTTGTGGAGACACTATAAGGTGCTACTACAAACTGGTTCTACCATCTGCAAGCTAGATCAGTGACTAACTAGGATACACTTAAAGCCAAGTTTGAAGTAAGGTTCAAACCCGAAGAAGATGCACATGCCTTACTGGCCCAACTCACTCAGATGAATAAAGAGCCTCATGAGCCTATGAGGGATTTTATTGCCAGGTTTGACAAGCTGAGGCACATGATTCCCATGGTCACTCATCCAACACCTCAAAACCTCAAATGCTTATTTATCAATTCACAACTACTTGAAGTGAGTTTTCTATTGAGATGTGTGGGTCAAATAGATCTCGCTACAGCTCAAATTTTGGCCATTGAGGTAGAAGATGACCTTATCTTGGTAGGAAAGATAAGGAGAGATCTAAATAGAAGAAAGCCCTCTTCATCTTCTAAATATTCATCTACATGCACCACTGATCTAATGGTACAAAAGCTGGCAAATGAATTACTAACCTTAAAAAGGCAAATGACACAAAGTATGTCTTCTACTCCTCTATATAAAGATATACCAAAGAGGACATTCCCTAATTATCCATATCAAGGCAACACTACCAAAAGTCAAGGGAAACAAAATCATCTTCCTCCCCCATAGAGGAACCCTGTCCTTGAAGCACCTCCAACAAACTCAGTAGTTGGATATCCAGAAACAGAGCATGTTTCCTATTTCCAACCTGAGATAGAGCAAGAAAATGGCACTAATCTCTTCAGGGATGATCTAGAAGAAACATCTAGTGACTCCCACATTGGTTTCCTAAATTACCAAGATGAACCCAAAAGTGAAGGTGAAGCAGTCAAAGGATCATATGCAGTATTCACCAGATCCTAGAATCAGTCAGCCTAGCAGGCTAACAAAGAGAAGATAGAGGAGTGACCCCAACCAGTAATTTCAATTGTTGAGTAGAAAACCCCTCTTCCTTTTCAATGAAAGGACCCGGTGATTACCAAAGAAGTAAGTACATCAAACATCTCTGCACCATCTACTTCAACTTCACTAATCAGTCCTTCCCCTCCTAAAAATCAAAAGGATGAACTCCCATCCTCTCTTCCAAATACATCTCAGTCATTTGCCATGATCGATCATGTCAAGGAATCCAAAATTCAAATGACTAAGTTTGAATCCCTGCAAGTCAATCCTAAGCAATTGGACATTAATGGAGAACCAAGTATGGACCTATTCGAGGCAAAAATTGTGGTCACCCAAATGTCAGCCCCTATAGCTCAAATTCTATTTAAGCCTTTAGGTAGGGGTAATTACTTCTTGACCATGGATGATCCTCTTATCTCAGTTGATGAAAGTCCTATAGCTGGCAATCTAGGATTTGATTCAAATAAGGCATGAAAAGAATTAGTAGGGTGCAGTACAAATCAAGAAAGATCTTCCATCTCCAATGAAGAGAAATCTGATAGAAGATCAACTTATGATGATGCTTGGGTGTTGGAATCTGATGGCAACATTTCTTCCACAACTGGATACAGATCTCTATTGCTTGGATTGAAAACTGCTCAGTGTGAAGAGGTCAAACTCCTTCACATCAAAGGAGATGTTGAGCTGATGGTTTGTCAGGGGTCTGATGCTGACAATCAAAGCATGTGCTAGACTGGACCAATAGAACAACAAGTTATGATGGTTGACCATGCTGCTGCAAATCAAAATCAAGCAAAGAAACCCTTCACAAGGAGAGCAAGGAGTTATGGTTTTCAGTTTGAATACCACGTCTTGCCACTAAGCAAAAAGAAGAAAAGACCAAGAGGAAGATGCAAAAAATTGGTTTCTTGGTTGAGAGCTCCATTCGCCCGTCACCATTTTTGGGGACAAAATGTCTTCTTGCTATTTTACCAAGATGGTGCACTATTATCACTATCTCTCAAGAAGCAACATCTGAAATACTTCAATTCTTGAAGTATCAGATCATTTCATCTATACATATGTATATTTGTATAGTTTTAATTATATTTTGTTTTTTTTGTTTTCATTTTTGATGCCTTCCATTTCTAGGTAGCATGACTCCGTTGCCCAATGGCACACTTCAAGGCACTGGAGATTCTAGTTTCTACTTGCCTTAGTTGTTCCAAGTTCTCATCTGAAGGAAGTTCCCCAGCAGGAGCCAACTGTTGTCCCCCAAAAAAATGTCACTCTTTTTGGGACAATGTATGAGCCATTTTGGTCCTATAGGACCAAATTTGCCTCTTCCTTTTTCAAAATTTCTTCTGAGCTTTCAAGTTCCTCACTTTTTCAAGATTTTCTAGAAATCTACAGACTCAACATGCTTGAAATTAGTAGTTTCAACTATTTCAATGGCTTCTTCAAATGAGTTCAACCAAAAAAGGGGCTCATCAACAAGTTTCTAAGTGAAGATTAAACACAGTTCAATGGGTTCAAGGTTCAACATCATTGACAAGGTTAAAAGAGTTAAGCGCTTCAGCCAGATTGAACCATTTAGTGACATCAACAAGACACTCAACTGCTGTGGTAATTTCATCAGCTTTCCAAAAGACTAAGCTTTAAGGAAGGAATAAACCATTGAACTAAAGTTAGTTCAATCAGTTATTTCAAAGCAAAGGTTCAACGTAGTTTAGAAACTATTTCAAATGGTCAAGACTTAGCTGAAATAAATACATTGAATTGTTGAACCATTGAACCAAAGTTGGTTCAATCGATTGGTTCAATCAAAATGGTTCAAAGGAGCACCCCAAAAAGAATGAGTCAAGTGAAAGCTGCCACATGTCATCTATCGAGCCCCATTGCACTTTTTTTCTAATCACAATAGAAGATGCCACCTGTCCCTACTAAAGCTTGTTAGGAGCCTCCAAGTGTCAATATCCATAGTCTCTTCCCTTAGCATCACTATTTTGAGCAAAGACCATGGTGGGCCTGGGGATGAGTGACTAAATGAAGCAAAACATGCCAAATGTCTACATCCATGTGACTAATAAATATATTCAAACTACACCATGTGTCCCTTGCAAATTTTGATGGAAGCAAACAGGTGTCAATATCCACAATTTCTCCCTCCTGCTTCTTGTTTTCATAAAGACTGTGGTGGACCCCCAGTGAACTGTAGAAGAAAGCAGAATGTGCCATGTGTCATCATCTGTCTGACTCTCTAAAGATGAGTGGAAGCCACCACCTATTCATTTATAACTCTACAGAGAGTGAAATGTGTCTGCGTTTGAGTTTTGAACAAGTTTCTAAGCTCATCTTAAGCATTTTTGAGCATAGTGGAGACCACCATGTGTTATCATCTACGTGAATCTAAAAAAAGTCCTGAGTGTTTTCAAAGGCTGCTAAAGTGTATCAAAGATTTCCATGTGTCATCTTCTATAGGGCTCTCAAAGAATATGTTGTCTTTTGAGTCTCATTTCACTTTGCTTCTAAGAGCCACAAAAGCTGCCATGTGTCCTTTGTAAGTTAAGCAAAACATGCCAAGTGGCATCTTCTGCATGAATCCAAATGAGTTACGCATAGTTCTATAGCATTTCTAAAAAGCAACGAAAGCTGAAACATGTTATCCTCTGTAGGATTCTCAAGAAGCAAGTGGAAGCTACCACCTTTTCCATTGTAAATCTGTGGAGAGCAACAAGTGTCTGCACCCATGACTCAGAGTTTCTAATAAGTTTCAAAGCCTCTATCAATAAATGTTTCTCAAAGTCTTGCAGAAGTTGCCACGTGTCTTCACCTATTTAGTAGTGAAATGTGCCACATGTCAATTGCTAAAGACCAGAAGAAAGTGACTAAGGAACAGAGCATCGAATTGAATCTAGGACTTGATTCAAATAACTAGAAAAGGAGGAATGATGAAGAAGGATCAAATAGCCAGGTGGACATTGAAAGATGTAAACTTTCAATAGTGTGACTTGTTTCTTTGCATTGAGAAAAGCAAATGGGTAGATGCCCATAAGTTCCAGCCTACCTTCTTAACATATATCAATGCAACATGATGTGTTACTGTTCTCAAGTCCTTCTTGAAGAGGCTATATAAGGGACTCTATTCTATTGCAAATATGGATCTCTTTTTTGACAATTAGAATGAAAATCTACCCAAATTGAAAGGCACTTTTGAGACTTTGAGCTTAATTTGTTTATCATATTTTGTTATTAGAATAAGAAAGCAAATGGTTTTCCAGACTTTGTGCTATAATATCTTTGTGGTTGAGGAAACTGTTCTTATGTCTTTTTCTTCAATATATATTCTATTCCTTTAATTCAACAAGCAGAATTAGTGACAATAGTCAAGAAAGTGTCTTGAAAAGTCAATTGTGGAGAGACCTTGTGCCCCCATAATTGCCTTTAGTGTGTTTTCTTTTCATTTCTATGTAAAGGACCTTGGGACGACTTTGTGCCCTCATTGTCCTTCATATCTTACTCTTGAGCAATTCTGGTGAAGACTTTGTGCTGCATCTTGATTTGTTGGTTATTACATCATTCGCTACATTTTGCTGTTACTACCTGGAGTATTCTTTTGGTTTAATGAATAGTACTTATGAAAGATGAGGAGTGTTGTCTGCCATTTCCCTTGAGTTTTTCCTTTGATTTGCACACATCATCTCTGAAGAAAGAGATATGGATGGTTTGTCCTACCCTTGAGTATTATTTTGTATTTATATATATACATGGCCTATATACAGGGAACCTCCCCTTGATGAGAGGAGAGATTAGTCCCCTTCTAATGTGGTAAACCTACACATTTAGATGACTAATCTTCCTACTTTGGCTGATTAGACCTATTTTGTTTATCAGTACGTTGATCGACAAAATATTCAACCAACATTGTGGAGGCAATGCCATCTATATTACACAAATTTATCAAATTTATGTATGAAGGTTATTTGTACACATTACTTATGGATAAATATTCTTTCAAATATTGTAATATAACACAGTCTACCAAATGAGAATTAGTTAGAATCATATATGGAAAATTATTATATCAATCTCCCATCAAAATCAATTCCATTTGATCAAATGCATACATATGAGGTGAGAATATCTGTTAAGGTCAATAACATAAAACCAATTATGACACATGATTAGAAATATAACACAAAACAAAAGATAGTATAGAGAAAAGAAAAAACATTCTTAATCTCCCAAAAATACGATATAGTCACAAATTATTATGTTAATAATGGAAATTATATCAATATGGTAGCATACATAGATGATCATTTACACATGTTAAATTTAGTCCTTTTGATGAATACATATCTTGAAATTTATTCATAGTTATTGGATTTTGAGCAGATTGGCATGAATCATACACAATAAAAGAGGAATAACTCTAAAACTCTTACACAAACACAATATTTTGAAGGAAAAGAAAAGGAAATAATGTGAGATCATCAATGAATTTAAAAGATATAAGATATCTGCAATCTCATATCACACCAAAATTATCATAGGTCAAAAATTAACACTAAAACAATCCTCTGTAAAGTTAAGCATGCATGGGGCACATGGAGACCAAGAATAATCTAGAAAGGAAACAATTTCAAATCATCAATACATTAAAATATATAAAATATTTATAATCTCATATCACACTGAAATTATCATAAGGAAAACCTTGACACTAAAACAATTATTTGTAAAGTCAAGCATGCATGAGGCACATGGATAGTTATACATTTTGAACTATCACAAATGTTGCAAGAAACATTCAGTGAATAATGTGAAGTTTCTAGATAATAAATCACAAACAACATTAATATCAAAAGAGCTTCAATATAGATAATGTACAATATTACATATGTTACTTGATCATAACTTCACTACACTATCATCTACTAGACATTGAGTAGTGGGATAAAAGGCAAATCATATTATTATTACAATATAATCATAGGGCATGACACATATCATCATGAAACACTACAATTATAAAAAATATTATACAATATTTATAAAAAAAACTATATAAATTAATAATTGAATTATGCGACTTAAAACCAAATTTTTTTATAAGATAACAAAGAACAAATATAAACACTTAGTAAAAAAATACAAAATAAAGTACTTAATTATTAAAATATGTCAAATATGAACTACTTTTATCTAACCTCTGACTTTTTTGCACCATGGGGGAAACTACTAGTCCGTAAACCCATATATAAACCATCAAAGTGATTCCATCACTACTGAGGAAATAACATGATGTGGCATTACAATCCTCTATGTAATATTGAGTCCTACCATTCGTAGATAACTATTTTCATTCCATTATCTACTAAAAATTTCTCTCTTTCTCAAGAAAATCCTTGTGGCCATTCATTTTAGGAACCAAAAAACCACATTTAATTAATGGCTAGTATCCCTGAAGCTATTTTAACTGATGTGATTTATTTTTGTCACTTATTTTTTCTATTTTCAATTATTTTCTTACTGCATTAGGATTACCTATGATTAATTTTCACTAACTACTTATTATGATTTAACTTATTAAACCATGGATGTTACTATGTGGATTGTGGCTACCTCTTTTGTGTTCACCAATTTAATTTATAATCATGACATCTTTTAACTTGTCATATTTCTAGCTTTCAAATTTAATGATCATGAATCCTTTACCCTCACATATATCATATCATTTTATATATTTATTATTTCTATTTATCCCTTGAACATGTGGATAATTTCCTAACACTAATTTTTTTTGTCCCATTATACTCATGTTTCCAAGGAAAGAAAGTGCATGGAGAGGGGGTAAAAAGTGGACAAAAATTCACAAAATCAATTCAACATACACATTTATTAAAAACTGTGTACATCATTATTAAAAACTATGTATGTAGTTATGTGACATAATATCAATATTACCTAGCTAGAACCACATACATGATTAAATCACACACGTAGTATTAAAATAAAAAATTATGTACATGGTTCTATTGTTTTGAAATGAAACAAAAAATGTCGATGTCATTTATTTTAAATTGATGAAAAATGTAAGTAAAAGATAGAGAGAGAAAATATTTTGTTGAGTGAGACCAGGGCAATCCAAATACGAGAATACCATGCCAAAAGAGAGGTATGTAAACACATTTTAGTACATTTAAAAACAAAATTAATTATTTTTGTTGCATTTTTTAAATTGTTTTTTATTTTTCATCACATATAGAGGCAAGTGTCACTAAACAAAAAATTGACCCTTATATCCCTCCTAACCTAGAAAACCCTCTTATCCCTTCTCACCCACAAAAACCTCTTATCCCTCCTCCCCCACAAAAACATCCTAGCCCTTCTGTAGTTCTTCATGTCCTAGAAGTTAGTAAAGAGAATTTAGTAGCTCATATCATTAACAATAAGATCAAACTTGATAATTTTATTAGGACATTAAGGGATCCCCATGTAAATAACCCCAACTAAATTTCAATAGAAAACATACTACGCAAATTATTAGTTGAATTTGGCTTGTCAATGGATGAAATTGATAGGTGGACTAAGTATAGAAATAGATGTAGGGAATTCTGTTGCAATAAAATAAATTGTAGAAACTATGAAAGATAAATATGTAACCAAAGTCCAAATTTTTTCCCTATTCACAAATGTTAAAAATGGGGCATTGTTAGATGTGATGGCCAAATGGATTCCAATCCATTGGTTCACTCATGATTTGATCAAATAAATTTTTTGGGACTAATGGTGGAGCATCTTTGATCACTCACCTTGTAATAATAATGAGTTCCCATTGTATTTTTTGAGAAACTTTTATTATGAGTCTATATTTAAGGAAGTTCCAAACTATTTTGATTTATCAAAGTTCTTTGTTAGAGGAAAGGGCTCTACATGGGATGGGCCAGGTGCATGTCATGTACCTAATCAACCTACTAGAGTATGTATCGATAAACCACATCCTCTTGAGACCCTAAAAACTATAGTCAAGGAAACATAAGATATTGATGCTTTGGATGTGCTTAAGATGCTTACTGACACCATTTTTTAGCATACAATCTAAATTTCTCATATTCTTACTAATGAGGGTGGACATGGAAAGGTTTTATCTAGCACTTCTATCTAGCAAGCTCACTATTATAAATCATGTGGTAATATATGTAATGGACCTAAGGAAGATGAGGGTATCATGAAACCCACTCATGGTGGTATTTTTGTGGGTGTAGATGATATTGACCTCACTATGTTTCATCCATTTACATTTGATTTGGACACCTTGGCTACAACCTCCCAAGCAGTTTTAATATTTTTATTGTTGAAAATAATTGTTAAAATTAAGAACTTTTTTAATATTTGTATAATTTCAAAGGTATTTAATTATTTTACATATAAATATCAATAATGTATACGAAATTTTTATGTTATAGTAATATTTTTGACGCCATAGGAGTGTCTGCATTACTACTATACCTGTATATAACAATATAGAGGTGATTTTAAAGGATTAATTAATTTTATTGATTTAAGTATCCTACTATAATTTATTACCTATGGTATATTTTGATTCAATTAGGCCTATTTGGTTTTTATAACTCATCTTACTCACACACTTGTCTTATAGGTCTTAAAATTTTCTATAGTTCTCTCCACTCTTTCTAGGTATGTCAAATTACTATCCTTTCTCAATATGATTATCTTATTAATATTGGTATTTAACAATACCAATGATAATTTTAATGGATTCAATAAGGATCCTCTCTCTATAATTTCACTAAGACTTATATACCAACTTAAGAATAAATCCCTTATAAGGTCTCTTTAATAGCCATTCATCAAACCTCTATTGATTTTGAATCTTAAAACTATCTTGATTTTTATTCTTACTTCAAGGAAATTCACATATAACTCAGACCTCGATCACCATAATTTAATCCTCTTAGCATGAACTTTGATCCTTCCACATGGAAGCCTTAATCTTATTAGACCTTATTGATTAGGCATTTCATTGGATGTATTTAATTTAAGATTTTCCTTCTTGAAATGAAATTTTAGATAAAAAATGATCTTAATTATTATAATATATATCTTCTAGTTTACAAGATCAATTCTCCAAAACCTTTACACATAGTCCTACTCAGAATCTCAAAATTATGCCTCCCTAGACAATTCTTTAGGATTTAATTGATGCCTAATAATTTATTCTAGGAAGTTTTTTAATAGTTGAATCTCTTAATAAATTAAAATGGGTTTATTTAGTTTTATCAATGACTTCTAATCTGATATCAACAATTACTACTCTTTTAGACATGTATAAATAACATGATACTAAACAAGATTGTATCACAATAAATTCAAGACTTAGGACTAAGATTTTAACTTATTTTATATTTGATGGATTATATAAATATTATAAACCATATAATCACCTCAAAAACACTACAAAATCACTCAATACTTCTGTCATATACCAACTTCTAGGTTTGGTATAAGCCAAACTCAAACTTTCTGGGTTTTTACTACATTTTTCATTCTATGTAGATCATAAAAATATTATAATTTTCTCCTTAGTCAACATATAAACATAAAACCACATTATAAACCTATAAAACACTACTTTATAACTCTCTTAAAATTTTTAGACCATTTAGGAGGGTAAATAAAAATATATAAGGATTTCTTTAATTCTAAAACCCTAGGCAGGGTTTACACAATTCTACTAGGTTGAAAGATTTTTTTTTTAATATATGTAAACTTATAATCATTTTTATAGACCAATTTAAATTCGATAAAGATCCTAACATAAATTCATTACTCTATATTCAAGACCAATAGTTTAAAATGAAACAAAGACACGAAAATAACTCCTTTTCTTAAGACTGTCATAGACTGAGTAAGTTTCTCATATATGAGAGAAATAGAAGTAATTTATTGAATTTGAAAGCATTTAAAATATACATTTCAATTTTAATAGGTACTATAAAATTTTCCTCCATTAATCCCATCATTCAAACTAGTTTATACTCCAAAAAACATGTGAGATCCTCACTTTTCCTTGACTATGTTCTATTAACCTCTATTTTCCAAACCCGAGGGGAGAAATAAATAATATTATATATACAAAAAGTTGTTAAAATTTTTTTTTGACTAAAATAAAATTAATACTCATGTATCATACCTGATAAATCATCAAATTTACTCCATGCATCTCAAAATAATTCCACATCTCTTTTGTTTCCATCTTCTTCCATATATTAAGACAAATATTAACTTCATATTCATATAAAAACACATGATCATGTACTGTATAAATACAATTAAGTATTTACCATAAAATAGAAATATATATTTTTGTCAGTCAAAACTTCAAAACATAATGCAAATCTATTATAGATCTTCTACTACAAATTTTCAACCTTGTAGATCAACAAAAAACTCTCATTTATTTACTATTCATCCTTGTCCTTTTTATTATCTCTTAATTGATGTTTAAAAGGCTCATTCAACATAAGAATTCTTATTTTATCTTTGTTTGATCCACTTTATATGAAAATTGTCTAAGAATATCTCAACCATATACTATTTCGGTCTATTTCCAATGTTGAGACATATTCTAGATAAGTTTAGAATAATTTACCTTTACATGAAGGTATAAGTACCTTTAAAACATAGTAATATACCTTAATAACCATTATAATAAGGTTTTTGTCCCTTATGATTGGTCATATCCCTTACAACTCTCCATAAATAATTTAAAAGTTTAAATTCTCCATTTTAGAGGGAAAATAGACTAAGACTTTTAAAAGACATAGAATGAGAAAATTAAGCTCCTTGTTATCTTTCAAAAACACTTAAAACCTCGTAAGACCTAATTTAAACACACTTATATTATTTAAGTGAGATTTAATTAAAATCTAATGATGTTTATGAATTAGTTATGGTTCATTGTACATGTATGTTGTTTTATATATATGTTAAGTTTAAATATAGATGTATGTTTTGTAATTGTGATTTATACTTGTGTAAATAAATAACACATGAAACAATAGATTATACAAACTCCTCCAATGATGTCTTTTGGTCCTGTTGAAATGATTAGGAAATGTGACATGGTATATGTAAAAATTTAATTTGTAAATTTTTATATTATATTTTAATCATTTAGTTAGTTGGATGTGTATGAGATAAATTTTTATTTTTATTTTGTGTGTGTGTGTGTGTGTGTGTCTATTCAGGAACTCCCCTTTTGTTATCATGAGCATGTCACATAATTTTATTGGTCATCCATTTCACACTCATGTTCACCTTTATGAACCTATTGAGCACCAGGCCCATATTGATCGTGATTGCTAGCTTTTGGTAAGTGCACCAATGAATAATTTTTCTTATCATTTTAAAAACCTATTTTGTTAATTTTTGAAGTATCTTGTACTATTAAAAGTAATTTTTTTAATAGTATTTGCATATAAATAGTTTTAGCTATAGGCGAGTTTTTAGCAGAGGAGGACTCATAGTCATTGAGATCTGACACCTCCAATTATGAGCAAGGCATCCAAAGGAGAGGATTATACATGTAAGGCAAATGGAGAGATGCATTTTGATGATAAGGATCATGTATATTATATTTTATTGTATGCTTCTATGGCTTGATGTATATTTTTTTGGCATTATATGCCTATATACAACATTAACCTAGGATATTATATCAAGTGTTCACATGTTGTACACCTTTATATGGATTTTAAGGATCTATTATATAATTATATTGTTCAACATTTCAATTTTTAAATATTATCATTGATTTTGGCTTTTGGATTTTTTTGTAGTTTATTACATACTTTATTACATGTTCACATTATTGTATGCCTTAAATTTTTTTTTAGCATTAGAAATATACCTTGTAGTCTATTTAATGTTGTTGGAACATAGGGGAAATTTATGTAGAATTATGTTTCTGAAAATTAAATGTCTTGAATGATCCCAAAGATCATCTCAGTCGAAATATTAATTGGTAGTCAAGTAATATTTATATAATAGATTGAAAGGCTATAAGCCATTAGAAAAAGACTACTGAAATCTTGAGTATAAATCTAATGGATCCCTAAATGGAAATGTTGGAAGAGTCTATAATGGTAATATGGTTAGTGATTTGAGAGAGCTAGTAACCCTATTAAAATCATGAATAATTTCATTGGTTTTAAATAAACTAATATAAGAATGTTAAATAGCTATATTGTAAACTAAGAAAAAGACTCTAGTGAGATAAATAATAGGAGGAATACAAGCATGTTTTTAAATTCAGGTAAATAAGCTGAAAGTGTTCACTAAGATTGAAGACTAATAGAGAATGAAAATACTATGATTAATATGAATATGAAGGTTGTCATCCCCAAGAATAAAATAAGAAGTAAGAAGTCACGTCAAGGGAGATGTCAATAGATTATTAGAAGAATTAAAAACTAAAAATTTAAGAAAATTATTATACGTTAATTTTCATCAAGTTATGGATAAGCATCTTGATTAACATCAATTTTGGGAATGTATTAATAAAATTTGTAGTTTTATTTATAGTAAAATGACGTGACTAGAGAACATAGAAGACATATTGAGATCTCTATCTCTAGGGCCTCATGGTTAAAAAATAATATCAACACCACATTGAGGGTGTTAATTAACCTCTAGGACCACATTTTTGGTATCCTAGTATGCCCTGTTAGGAGATAAAACACCCATTCTGACCTCAAGATGACATTTTCCTAGATTCAACATACAAGCCACAATTAGATATTTATATATCTAGGGCCTCATGGATGAAACTTATTATCAACACAATGTTAGGAGTGGTTATTAACCTATAGGATTGCATTCTTGGCATTTTAGTATGCCCTATTATGAGACATAACACCTATTTTAGCCTTAAGATGACATTTCCCTAGATGCAAGATGCATGCCACAATTTAATATCTATAACTTTGGGACCTTGTTGATAAAAATTAACACTAAATAAAAATTAAAGGTGGTGATTAACCTTTAGGATTAAATTCTTTGAATCTAAGTACACATGGTTAGGAGATAAAGCACCTGTTGTGGGCTCAAGATGTCATTTCCCTAGATGATAGATGAAAGCCGTAGGTTGATATCTCTATCTCCAAGGCCTCATAGCTACAAAATAACATTAAAACCATGTTATGGGTGGGGATTAATCTATACAATGACATTACTAACATTTGAGTATACCTGATAAGGAGATGAAGCACCTGTTTCAACCTCAAGACAACATTTCCCTAGATGCAAGATGCAAGCTGCAATTGGAGATCTCTATCTCTAGTACCTCATGACTAAAAAATAGCATCACCACCATGTTGGGAATGGTGATCAACATATAAGACCAAATTTTTGGAATTTTAGTATGCCCAGTTAGGAGATTGAGCACTCATTCTAGCCTCAAGATGGCATTTCCCTATAGGGCAAAATTGTTGTTTTTTAAGCAAATTTTTGATAGGCATTAAAAAGTATAAATCATATCATAAACCAAAATAATAGTCACATGCTTTTTTAATTCATTTAATTTCAACCCAAATCCCTCATATTTGAAATCATTGATGTGCTCATGGTATAAGATTCAATGATCAATTCTAAGACCTCTATATGTGAAATTTATAGTTGTTCCCATAGTCATGGCCTCAAAATCCATGTGAGAACCCTTTTTTCAATAGTTTTGGCTTTAAGCGACATTAACAAGACATGTTGTCAAGATACAAGATGCAGTTGGAGATCATTGTATTCAAGGCCTCATGGATGAAAAATGGAATTGACACCATGTTAAGGGTGGATATTAATCTCTAGGACTGCCTTATTGGCATCCATGTATGCCTAATTAGGAGACAAAGTAATTGTTTTAGCCTCAAGATAATGTTTCCCTTGAAGCAAAATATAAGCCAAAATTGGAGATCTCTATCTAAGAGGACTTGTGACTAAAAATTGGCATCACCAAAAAATTGAGGGTGGTGATTATGTATGAGTGAAATTATTGAATGATTTATTATGTAGTGAATAGGTTTATTTATACAATAAAGGAATATGGTTAAACCAACTGTGTCAAGCCAAATGATGTAACAAACTAGAGTACCTAACTACTAGTTATATTAAACAATGTAATAGTTATGAATAGTTACACTAAATTTACCCCTTTATCAAATTGTTTTGATCAAATTTCACCTTTTCAAATGACTTGGTGAGTATATTTTCTACCTGTGAATTTGTTGGACTGTACTAGTAAAAAATGTGGTAGTTCAAGACTTATTCTTGAATATAGTGGCACTAGACCACAACATGTTTGGTCCTCTCATGAAATAATAGATTCATGATATGATCTAACACACCTTGATTATTTCAAAAAAGGCTAGTGTCTAATCTTCAGAGATGTCTATTTTAGAGAGAATGTGATGTAACTAAATTGCCTTACATACAGCTCCTCATGTGGTATGATATTATACCTCTATGGATAAGAGAGCAACTACATATTTATTATTACTTATCTATGAAATTAGTCTAGATTTGAGATGAAAAATATACCCTAAGATTGATTTCCTATCATCAAAAAATCCAATAGAGTATGAGTACCTGTATCCATGCAAGAAGAAATTTGAGTTTTTGTATTTCAGACCATAATCAATTGTATCTCAAAATTATCTTAATTTTTTTTTTGTGGCAACCTAATGACACTTATTTGTATCCTACATGAATCTCAAAAGATAGTTGACAACAAAGCATATGTTTGGTCTTATATAAGTCAAGAAAATGATATCCCCAACAAGCTATCTATAGTGAGTTTTATCTACGTGAGGCAAATCTTGAAATCAAGATAATTTTAAACCTTTATCCATCAGAGTTGACATTAGTTTACAATAAGGGAGCCTATTTTTATCAAGGAGCATCTTGGTGTATTTCATCTATGAGATAAAAATATGATTATGCTTTTTCCATATCTCCAATCCAAGACAATAATGAAGTAGCCCCAAATATATTATGTTGAAGGATTTATTCAAGTTATTTTTTGCTTCTTCAACAAGATAATCTAAACTTCCTATGATCACAAGATCATCCACATATAAAACCAAAATGACAATCCCTTTGACTACCTTCTTGATATACAAATTAATTTATAAGGGGTTAAAAATGAATCTCTACTGCAATCGATGATCATCAGTCTTAATGTACCATGTCTTTCATACTTAAGTCCATAAAGTGAGTTAATTAGATGACATACATTATGTGTATGTTGTTCATCAATGAATCCTTATGGTTGGGTTATGTACACTTATTCTTTGAGATCACCATTCAAAAATACACTTTTGATGTCCATTTACTAAATCTTCCACCTTTTTTGTGCTTAATGTATGTAAATAACTCTTATGGTCTTGATCTTCACAATGGGTGAAAAGGTCTCCTCATAGTCAATTCATTTTTTGTTGAGCATATGCCTTTTCAAAAAGTTGTGATTTATATTTATTGATATATCCATCTACCTTGTAATTTGTCTTGAAAATCCATTTATAGCAAATTTATTACTTTGCTATACGTAGATCGATTAGTTCCTATGTCCCATTTTTGATGAGGGCATCATATTCAGCATCCATGGCCTTCATCCACTAAGGTTGACATAAATCCTCTTGAACTATCTTTGGTTTGGTACTGTCAACTACTAAACTCATTAATACATGATTAATTTCCTATCTCACCTATCTTTTGGTCTGAACTCTTGATGAAGTATCGATATTATAATTTAGGTGGGAGTCTCAAATGGTGTCCTCTACCCATTTTTTATGTCAATGTTATTATTGATTTTATGAATAATTATCTTCTATATTTCCAAGATCGATGAAGAAATCTCCTTGAAATTCACCTTCTTTGTGACAAGATTATTCATTCTCATCATCTAACTATGGGAACAATATATACATGGTGGTATTTTCTGACTGCTTTTGTGGTAATGAGTCGAATGATGACTCATCATAAACCACATCTTGAATTTCATATATATTTTTTGTCTCAAGATCTATGAGATGATATGCTTTTGAGGTAGTACTATACACCAATAAAAGGCACTGGATTTTCTTTGGTTTGACATTCTTCCTCCTTTTAGTAGGGACACGTAGATGAGAGATCTAAGGTTTATGAACACTTCATACCTCTTTTAATGTCTTATCATGAAAGATATTTGTACATGCCTTATAGATAATATATACAATAGTTTGAACTGCTTCTACCAAAAATGATGCATTTAACTTTGTAGTAACTTTGTAGTAGAAAGCATGCAATGAGGCATCTCCATGATTGAATGATTGCATCTCTCTAGTAGTCCATTATATTATGGCATATATGGAGAATTCAAGTGTCATTTTGTACCATGTTACTTCAATAATGCAAGAAATTCCTTCGATAAGAATTCTCATGCTCAATTTGAGTAGAGGAATTGAAGAGACCTCCATAACTAGATGACAACTAAGTGGTAGAAGACTTTAAAATGAGACAAGTCTTCACTATTTTTCTTTAGAAAGAACTCCCATGTATTACAAGAGAAATCATCAAGAAACAACTAAAAGTATTTGAATCCTTGAAAAGAAGCAGATATTGGGTCCACATAGAATGGTATGTACCACATCAAGATGATCCTTGACTTGTGAGGAACTCAGCTCAAATGAAACCCTATGTTGTTTTCCATCTATGCATCTAGGGCATATATAGGCAAGGAATGCGATAACTGAGGAATTTCATAGACCATGGCCTTAGAGTTTAAATAGTACAAAGAAATAATAGAGAGATTCCCATATCAATAATGCCACCATGATTTATATTTTACCAAAGAGGCAGAGAGAGCAACATCTTTAAATGAAATCACATCTAAGGATAATAACCAATCCTTCAAAAAATATCTAGCAATGACCTTACCATTTCATGATAGGAGACATGATTTTGTACCATTATTAATCATGAATTATACCTTAACCTTATGATTCAAGAGTTGGCTTATAGATAAGAGATTCATTGTTAAGCCAAGGATAAAAAATACCTTAGTGAGAGTACAGGTTCATGTCTCAAGAGGAATGGTAACAGTGCCAATTCCTTATACAACATAATCTTTACTATCTATAGTTCAAAATTGTTCTCTAGTGGGTTGATTTTTAAGTGACTTAAATATATTTTTGCATCCTATCATATGCTTACTCACACTAGATATGAGTAACCAAAATTTTCCCACGTGTGACAAGGTTTGGGATACAAGAACTATGTCTTTATAAATGTTGCTTCATTCTAATTTTTTGGGTTCCTCCTCTTCAAATTCATCATGTTGATGTGTGTTGCTACATATCCATGTTTCTTCCATCATTAAGGAAATTTCTTTGATTTATGTGTCTCATCTCTACCTGATGTGCACTCTTGGCTAGATGAGCTTTGTGTTAAGGCATTATACCAATAGTTATTAGTATCATGCATATTAGATTGATAAATGTGAGACCATATGTTTGTGTTTTCAGATTTTTATTATTATTGTGTCTATTTTGGTGGTATTTTTTACAATTTTGGACTATGTTGCTTGGATATCAGGCCTTTATCCTTGAACTTTTCGTACATAGACTGGATAGTTTCTTCTTGTTGAAGTAGATTCACTAGTTCTTCAAAAGACACTACTTGATTTATGATGGTTAGTGTTGTGCTGAACATGTGAAATTTAGAGGGGAGAGATCTTAGTGTGATCATAACTAACAACTTATCATTGATCATTTATCTAAGCGTAATTAATTTAACTCATAGTTAAGATACCTAGCATAAGAATTCCTCAAATTTCTCATTGTATTTCATACTAAGAGTATGAAGCTTTGACTAGAGATGGAACATCTTTGTTTGATTCTTCACCTCATATATGGTAGGGAAAATTTCCCAAGCATATTTCAATGTCAATGCATCCTGAATATGAGGTTGAACCTCATCAAAGACACTAATAGTGATTAACATGAGGGATTTTTCATTTGACTTGTCATATTTTGTGTCGTCATTGACTCCAATAGGATAGGTCGTCACACCAGTGACAATGCTTTATTGTAGTCTCCTTCATGTCAATACTTGGTTGTTAACAAGTTTTCTTTTCCATATATGAACATGCTCTAATAAAATATGCTCTGATTTCATATTTTAGGATTAAAATGCTTGAATGATTTATTATGCAGTGAATAGGTTTATTTATACAATGAAGGAATATGATTAAACCAATCATATCAAGATAATTAATGTAATAAATTATTACCTAAATACTAGTTATATTAAAGAATGTAATAGTTTTGAATAGTTAAACTAATATATTAACCTCTAGGATCACATTCTTGGCATACGAGTATGTCTAGTCAGGATAAGGATCACCCGCTCCAGCCTCGAGATGGCATTTCTCTATGAGGCAAAATTGTTTCTTTTAAGAAACTTTACATAGGCATAAATTAAAAACATAAGTCATATCTAAGAACCAAAAGAACCATCATGTGCCTATGAAAGTAGTCTACTTTCACCTTAAATTATTCAAATTTTAAATAATTGATGGACTCATGATAGAGGATTCAGTGATCAATCGTAACATGCAAATTTTATGTAGTAAAGAGACATGCTCTTTGCCTCTAATAAATATTTATACTTTTGGGGTATATGATTCGAAATCTATCATTTCAAATACCTTAAGTTTTGAAATTTACACTCAATCTCACCACTATGGGCTCAAAATCCACATGGATACCCATTTTTGAAATAATTTTGTCTTTGACCAACATTGATAAGAAATGTTGTCAAGATGTAAGTTACAATTTGAGATAAATAGATTTGGGGCCTTATGAATAACTATTGGCATCGACACCACACCAGGGGTGGAGATTAATTTCTAGGAACACATTCTTAGCATCGGAGTATGCCTAGTTAGGAGATAAAGTACCCTAGTTATGACCTCAATATGACATTTACCTAGATGCAAGATGTGAGCCATAGTTAGAAATATCTCTCTAAAGCATTATGACTAAAAATTGGCATCCCCACCATGACAAAGGTGGATATTGAAATCTAATACCGCATTATTATAATTCACTTATGCCCAATTATGAGACAAAGTACCCATTCCATCATCAGGATGACATTTCCCTATAAGGCACAATTATTATTTTTTAGGAAAACTTTTGACACACGCAATACAAAAATCATAAATTGTATCCATGAACTGAAAGAACTATTACATTCCTATTGAGGTCCTCTACTTTTACCCTAAATCTATAGGATTGTAAATCATTTATGGACTTGTAGAAGATGATTCAATGATTAATTATAAAATGTAACCTTTATGTGGTAAAGAGACATGTTATTTATCTCCAATATACATTTCAACTCCTAAGACCTCTTCTTTTAAATACATCACATACAACACCTCAAGATGTGAAATTTACACTTGTTTCCACAACAATGACCCAACAATCCATGCACATAATTTTGTTTTCAATAATTCTAGCCTCAAGAAATATTAATAATAAATGTTATCAAGATGTAAGTTGTATTTGGATATCTATATTTGTGGGTCCTTGGGGCTGAAATTTGACGTCTCCACCATATTATAGGTGGATATTAACGATGCAATTTAGAAACACACTTTCAACATATTATATTTTGAAAAATTTGATGAATTCCCACTATTGATTCCTTTAGTCCCTCAAGGTTTATTCATAAGTTAAAACACACTTGGAAGGATTCATCTGGATGTCATTATTATTCATTAATTCATATGAATCCAAACATATAATCAAAAATCTCCATTCACTTAATTTGGTCTTCGAGTGAATATAAATCAGCTTGGTCTAGACTAGACTAGGTCTATCTTCTTATCTTCATTGGTCACTATAAAGATTTATGACTTTACCATGACTTTATAAATCTTTATTAGGTTTTATTAAGATTATTATATCATACTTAGATACCAAAAGTACCCACTCTATCACCAATATTCAAATCTCTTGATTACTCTCAAATTATCTAAGAAGGGCTACTAGGACTTAAAGGCTAAATGTCTAGTTATGACTATGAAACTCTTAATTTGATTATGGAAACTTAAAATCACCTATAACATGATTAAAAAACAAAATCCGACTTTCAATTGACTTATAAAACCAAATACATTCAAAGTTCCTTTCTTTTTAACCCTTAATTAGAGTCTTTTTATACCCCTATCATGCAAAGTCAACCATAAATGCATATTTATGGAATTAAAAACAATTAAAATATAAAAATACATTATAAGAAGCTAAGATGAACCTTCATGTAAATTTTTAAGTAACTCCACTAAACAAATCAAAAGATATTCAACTTTTTTTAAGAAATCCTGGGTTGTCCTATCATAGGGTAACAAGCATAATAAAATCATAAATTGATCAAAATAACATTTAAAGTCATAATTTAAAAGGAAAAAATTATATTTTAAGTTTCTCTAACATTTATCTTTTATTACCATTGGTTGATCTTGTACGCATTTGCTCATACTTAAAGGTTTGCTTAAATTTGGATTCTAAAAACTCTATTTTTAGGGTTTCTAGAGCTTGGAACATGATAATAGAAATGAATGAGATCAAATAAATTTCACAAACATATATATTAGTATAAATACACATTATAATCACATAAAACATGTATATTTATTCAAATATGTTTGAAAGGTGGGTTATAAGTCTAATACACCTTAAAAACCACCAACAACCATGTTTTTCAAACCATTGACTCCACAAAAAATGATATGTATGCAATAACAAGTCAATAAATTATCAAATATGGTTTAATAACACTAATAAGAGAATGATAAATATTATGGAAACCTAATTATATTAATTTTTTTCTTGAAAACTACATAAACACCCCTACAACCTCCTTACACACTATTAATCAATCCCACCAACCGAGTTTCTCTTTCATTTTATGGTTTTCTAAGCCTCCTCTAGGTTTGGTTCGAAATATATGCATCAAAAACGATGTGTAAACTTAGTTTTATTTATTTTTAGACCCCAAAAAACCTCTCAACCATTTTATAAAACCTTAGTATATGCCATATTAAGCCTTCTTCTACGTTAGGATGAGACTTTTCACTAGTTTAACGATTTACAAACAAGATAAGAGTAAATAAATTTTAATATATCATAAGATACTCATATGGAATTATAAATAATGTTCCTAGACCCATTCAATATCTCAAAACCCTATAACTATGTAATATACTTTAAAAGTTTCAAACTTTCCCATTATGGAGGGAGAATGAGAATATACAACTATGGTCATAAAAACTCCTAATGAAGCTTGTCTAATTATTTAAGTATTGGTATAATAATTACTTTCAAACCTTTACAATATGCCTAATTATGATACAAATTACTCCTTCTAACTTCAACATGACATTACCTTAGATAAGGTAATATAGTCAATCATCTACATGAATTGAAAACTTTTCTTAGCTTTGAGAATATGGAATTAGCTACTAATAGATCCAACCATATGAAGGTGAAAGATAATTTAGCACCACTAAACTACAAAAAATATGTTAATACATGTAATTAAATTGAAATTTATATGTGATTCCTAAGAAATAAATTAAATTTGTTAAAAATAGACACATTTGCATTTGAGAAGTCAAATATCTTGGGATTTCAATCTAAAGAACTATTAGGAAAGGATCTATTATTTATAGGTGAAATAATTGCTTCATGATCAAGTTCACAAACCTTCCATAGAGTATTTTTTAACAACTGACCTTGATATTTATATAATTGAACATTTTTTTCAAGAACCCAAGTTGAATAGTGGAGTATCTTCATATGTACATAGTATTCAAACAACCATACTTTTGAATTTTTGATAGGATATCATCAAAGCTAAGTTTCAATAACTACCATAGACCCAATGGGATAGCGAATGTTTTCCCCATCTATGATCACAAAAGTTAATTACTATTTTTCATCTACACACTATCATAAGTAGTAGTTTGTCCCCTTCTCATTATCCTCATCTGAAATAACTGCATAAACATGCCTTGCATCATAAAACAATTCATGATTTAATAACATGATTTGCTGATATATTTAATAATTTAGTACATGAAAATTATGTGAAATATATGGATGTGATTGGTTTCACTAGATTAGATAGATGTTAAAATTAATGTGATTATGTTAGCTCTATAAGTTATAATGCTGGTGGAACCTACCAGGTGTCAATAATAACTAGAGGCCTACAAGTCCATTCATCCACCCATTCTTGTGACTCACACTCATTCCAAACAAAGTCAATGCATGCATAATAAAATCATGCCATGCGCCTTTTATGAACCATTTAAGAACCTAAGTTTGAGAGATGAAATGAGTGTAACTCACTGAATCCCATTACTATAATATAATCTTTATAGGTTACCAATTTTTTATCCTCCGTCAGCTAGACATATCTACAAACAATGGATTTTTGTTGAACACGATGGCCCATATTTTCATTACATAATTCAACTATATTTTTTATATTTGTCAAATCAATGACCTCTTCAAACATCAAATCCTCTCTTACAAGTGTTCTTTTGACACATGCTATTACATTTTCATGCTCCCCTTTTCCTTGGAATACTTTAGTGAAATTGAAAATATGTAGTCCACCAATGGTCACATGCATCCTAATCATCTAGTAGAACATCCATGAATTCTTAAATTATTACATCTAGCTATTTGACCAAATAAAATGTTGATTTAAAATAGTGTTCCTTTCAATAAACTTACCATAAAAAATCTAAAAATAACCTTTCATACACTCTGAAAAATGTGTTTGATCATCAATGACATAGAAGTGGTACTCTAATATTTTTAGAACATGCTCTATACTATCAGGTGAATGCATGAATACTATATGAACAAAAAGGGAAATATGTACTCAATTGTGGTATGTGATTGAACATATTTTTGTGTTTATAATGTGTAATTATCTAAAAAATCAACTAATGAAACCATATTAGTAAACAAGAATGTGTCCTTACTTACTTTAATTATTCATCTAGTCATCAAGCTTTTTGTGTGTGCCTTGCAGACTAATATACAATTTCCTTCCTAAATTTGTTCATAAATTTGGAAACATGAATTTATTTTGTAATGAGCTTTCAACTTTTATATTCCTTTCCAACTTTTAATTGATATGTTACATATTTATATTGACTAAAATCAACCAATTATTGTCCAATTTCATGTGTACTCTCTTCATGGGTTAATTTTTTCAATTTTGGCAATCCACCACAATTGATGCAGGTTCCATCCAAACATGCACTATTATTAAAAAATTGTCCATATCAACTTCAAAAAATTGGATGGAATAAATTACCTTACTTATTTTGGTGGGCCTTCCACCCCACACTATTACAAAGTGTTGTCAATATGCAAAATATAGTGAACATGACAAAAAATATCATAATGCATTGAAAAATCAACATGTTGCCTAAAACAACTAGTGTGTGTGTGTGATGGATTTTCACATAGAAGGGTTTACCCATTTAAAAATGTCTTTGTCTAGTAGAAATATATAGATATTTTTTTCAAAAAATTAGAATACAATTGTGTTTGAATCATCCAAAAAGTGTTTAATATGTGGTTTGTGGATACGAGGACCAACTCTTATTCTAATTACATCTATAATATTAGGTGATACCCTTGTGTAATCTTTATAAAATTTTACAAATAAATCTTTTAGGTAATTGACTATATCCTTTTATTTATATTGGAGTCTATCATAGAATGTCCATAAGTCATTGTTACTAGAAACACCAAGTGTTCTATGTCTCCCAATTTATTTCATTAGTGTTTTTTTATTTATGTGAAATAATCAACTATTTTGTCTAATTAGTCATTTATTATTTCTTTGACAACTTACCAAAGAATTTATATTAATGTGTCGAGAAGCATTACCATCTTTGGTGTTTTTATTCACTCCTACTTGATGGTATGAATTATGAAAATTTCCTTCAATTCGTTATTTACACCATAAATATTATAGTTCTTAGTCCTAGGCTATCCATTTTAGGACTCATCCTATGTATTTTTATGAATGTAATAAACAATTGGTATCTTCAATTTTATTTATTATTCAGTGTGTAATTTCCAATTTTTTTATATTTTCTTCTCATAATGTGCTTAGACATATTTTTCAGCATTGGTTTAAAAATGTTTTCATCAATGTAAATTAAATACATGTGTCTTATTTTCCAAATCGTAGGATGTGTTCTTAGTGGTAAATTTTATTGATTTGATGTTTCCATATTATTTTATTTATTACTAGTTTCTTCATTCAACGGTGTTCCCATATATTTTTCTTGATTTTTACTTCCACCAATAGGTGTTTACATGTAGTTTACATCATCATGGATACTATCACCATCACCAAAATTATAAACCTTAAAATTTGAATTTGGATTTGCATTATAATTTGGTATACTATTAGAATTGAGAATCACACTTTCAAAATTTTGTATACTATCTTTATTCATTTCATCATTATTTATGACAATAAACTCATTAGGGATAGTATATTTGCATGAATATTTTTCATTCACCTAATTTTTTTCTCTGTACTTTTAACTCCTATAACATTTTGGACATTAACCTCTTCTCTCTATAAAAAAAATTGTCTCAAATGATTTCACAATATTGTCAACTTTTGAATGTGGTGACATAATATAATTATTAAAAATAAACCTTCTTGATGTACAATACCATGTGGGGAATGTAATCAAATCATTCAAAAATAAACCTCTTTATTATTCAACTATGAGTAGATAAATTATTCTACTTTTTAGGGTGTGTACATACATCAAATCATAAAAAAATAGACCTAAAACACAAATAAAAATAAATTAGTATAGTAAGTTGGCACAAAATTCTTGTGTGAAAAAAATTGTGTTGATTTTACATGTTTTTTTATTTTTCTAGTATTATTATAACTAAGTACATAATAATATCACATATACAGTATTAGTTGTATATGAAAACACCCCTAAACCTTTAAACCCTTAATACTCTACCTTACACTCTATAGCCTAAAACTTAAACCCTACAACCTAAACCATATCCCTTAAATCATATACCATAAATTTTAAACCCCAATCCCTAAACCCCAAACCCTATACCCTATATTCTAAACCCTAAATATTAAAACCTATTTCCTAGACCCAAAACCCTAGAAACCCTAAACCATAAATCATAAACTCTTTAAATCATAAACCAATCATTTGATCCCTAATTACCATCATTTATAATAATAATTAGGTTCTCAAAGATAAATTTGGCCCAAATCATAACACTAACTACCCCAACTAATTGAGTCAGTCGATGTGTAATGACATGGGGGATAATGAAATGTAAAAACAAATTTTATGCTAATACATAGGTTGAATAAACTCAAATTATCATTAATTTCCTTCAAAGTTAGACCCTAAACATTGTAACATCGTATACCCTAAACCTTAAACCCTAAGCCCTAAATCATAAACCCTAAAACATATACCGTAAATTGTAAACACTAAACCTAAACCCTAAGATCGAATCCTTAATATATATAACCTAAACTTTATACTCTATGTAGCCTAAACACTAAATAGTAATACCTAAACCTTAAGCCCTATGAACCCTAAACCCTAAATTGTAAAATCTTAAAACCCTAAACCAATCATTTGAGCACTAATTAACATAATTTATACTAAAAATTTAGTTCACATAGAAAAATTTAGCCCAAATCACACCACTAACTCCCTAATTGACTAATTTGGTCAATCTATGATGACATAGGGGATAATCAAACCTAAAAATATATTTTGTGCTCACAAATAGGTTTAACAAACTCAAATTATCCACTTTTAGCTTTTAATTTTGAGATTAAACCCTAAAACCTAAAACTTAAACCTTAAACACTAATCCCTAAACCCTCAACCCTAAACACTAAATGTTAAACCCCAATCCATAAACCCTAAGCCATATAGAAACCCTAAACCCTAAATTATAAATTAAAAAAACCCTAAACTAGTCATTTGAGCCCTAATTACCATCATTTAGACAAATAAATAAGTTCACATGGATAAATTTGGCCCAAATTACATCATTAAATACCCTAATTGACCAATTCACTCAATTTGTGATGACTTAGGGGATAGTTGAAACTAAAAACATATTCTATGCCCAAAAATAGCTTTAAACAACTCAAATTGTCCTCATTTAGCTTTACATGTGAACCATAAACTCTAAAAATTAAAACCTAAGCCATAAACCCTAAACCCTAAATGCTAACCCATAAACACTAAACATTATACCATAAACCCTAAACCATGAACCTTATACCCTAAACATTAAAGTCTAATCCATATAAAAAGCATAAACCCTAAAATCTTAAAACCCTAAAGAACTCATTTGAGCCCTAATTACCATCATATAGACTAATAATTAAGTTCTAAAGGAAACATTTGGCCTAAATCATACCACTAATTACACCAATTAACTAATTCACTCAATTTGTGAGGTCATGTGGGCTAATCAAACCTAAAAACATATTATGTGCTCACAAATAATCCTCATTTATTTTTTATTTAGACCTTAAACCCTAAGCCCTAAACCATAAAACCTAAAACCTAAAATATAAACCCTAACCCCTAAACCCCAAACCATAAAGCTTATTTACCCTAAACCCTAAACACTAAACCCTATACCATATACAATAAATATTAAACCCTAATCCAAAAACCTTAAGCCATATCAAAATTCTAAACCCTAATTACCATCATTTAAAGACTAATAATTAAGTTCACAAGGATAAATTTTAGCCAAAGAGCACCATTAATTCTTTAAATTAACTAGTTAAATCGATATATGGTGACATTGGGGTCAATTAAACCTAAAACATATTTTATGCTCACTTATAGGTTCAAGTAACTAAAATTATCCTCATTTATGTTTATATTTAGACTCTAAAACCTAAACCCTATATCCTTAACTTTAAAACCTAACCCTTAAAAGATAAACCATAAACCTTAAACTCTAAATTGCAAACCCTAAACTCTAAGTCACAAACTCTTGAAATGCTAAACCAATCATTTAGGCCCAAAATACCATCACTTGGATAAAGAATTAAGCTCGCATGGCTACATTTGGTCTAAATAACATCACTGGCTTCCTAATTGACTAATTCTCTCAATGTGTGATGACATGGGAGATAATCAAACCCAAAAACACATGTTATGGTCACAAATAAGTTTAAGCAGTTCAAATTATCCTTAATTGCTTTTATGTTTGACCCTAAACCTTAAACCCTAAAGTAATTAATTTTGCCTTAATTAACATCATTTAAAGTAAGAAATAGGTTCACATGACTCAATTTAGCACAAATCACATCACTCATTTCCCCAATTGACTAATTAGATCAATTCATGATGACATGGGGCCCAATTGATCCCAAAATCACATTTTTAATTCAAAAATAAGTTAAATTACCTCAATTCTACCTTAATTTCCTTTACTATTAAACCTTATACACTAAAACATAAATTAAATATACCCTAAGCCCTAAGCACTAAACCCTAAATCATAAACCCTAAACCTTAAACCAATTAAAATAACCCACTTAACATCCTTTAGAGTAATAATTATGTTAATCTAGGGATTAATTAAGTGTAAATCACATTACTTGCTAGCCCAATTGACTAACTGGCTTAATTTGGGATGATTTTGAGGTTGATTATACAAAAAATAACATTTTGTAGTCATAAATAAGTTCAAACATCTCAAATTATCCCCAATTTTCTTCATGATTCGACCCTAAACCCTAAAACCTAAACCTTACAACTTAAAACATAAACCCTAAACCATAAATTTAAAACCCTAAATCTTAAACCAATTGATTTATCACCAATTAACATCCTTTAGAATAAGAATTAGGTTCATAAGGTGCAATATAGCCCAAGTCACAACTCTCATCAACCTAATTGACTAATTGGCTCAATCTATGATGACATAGGGGATAATTGATCCAAAGATCATATTTCATAGTGACAAATAGGTTCAAGGAGCTCAATTTGGCCTTAATTACCTTTGTGATTGGACCTTATATACCCTAAAACATAAATGATAGGCCTAAATATGTAAACCCTAAACATTAAATCATAAACTCTTAAAAATATAAACCAATAAGTTTTACCCCAATAAAATAACATTTAGACTAAGAAAAGTAGGTTCACATGGCTTTATTTGTTGTGCTTGTGAAATGCATGTAAAGTATTCTTTTTACACAAATTTTCTATGTATGTGTTTTTTATACGCATGAAATTTTTATGCATATGTTATTTTTTTTCATATGCAATTATTATATTTCATATTTAAAACACATCCCTGAAGGCTTGGGAATGGCTTGTATTCCTGAGCCTGAGGCATGGACCTGTGAACACATAGTTGAATGTGTATTCTTTACTAAAAACAACAAAATACAACTTTGACCATGCTAAATAATCTTAACCTACATTTTGAGTCTATTATACAAAAAATTACATTTTGTAGTCATAAATAAGTTCAAACATATCAAATTATGCTCAAAGTACACAAATATTTTTAAAGATTTGTTTTTATTACTTTAAGGTTGTTATCTATATTTATTTTTAAGCATGTGTTTTTTTACTGCTATATGATAGAATCATACATATTCATCTTTGATTATGTATCTTTTCATTCATTGATTCAAACCAAAAAAAATATATGGTGTCATAATAGACATAATTGTATATACATTCAAAAAAACCATTTTTTGATATTTTCAAATGTAGTTAGGGGGGACCACATAGTCATTTGAACATTATTGATCATATTTTGGGGTTTTATTGAATTATGAAATTAGTAAAAAATTAAATATTAATTAATAAGTTTAAAAAATATATAGGTTACAAACTAGATAATCTTATGTATCTATCTACTCTAATTTGTTTTAAAAATAACACTTCCTATTTGAATTTTTGATGTTTCACCTACTTATACTTGACCATTTGAAAAAAAAACTAGTAGTTTAGAAACTAGACACAAACATTAGAGGCATATAATTCAGTTGCTATGTAATCAAGTGAATTTATTTATAATCAAACATTAGAGGCATACAAATAATTATAACCTTAATATAACATTACTCATATATGTAATGGTAATAATGGAATTAATAAATGACACTTTTAGATATACAATAAAATTTTGGAGGGCAATATGAAGTGCAAGAAGAAGAGTAGACATCCTCAACTTACTTCAGAATAGGTAATTGGAGTGCTCGTGTATGAGATTTTAGGGCTTGTTGTAGAATAAGTTATTGTAGTTGTTTAAAAAGACATGTTTGGTGTAATTGTAGAGTATTTTAGAGTGAGTAGTGTATTGGATATCATGTTTTATCTAAGGAAAATGAAGAGGAAGTAAATAAATATGTTTGTTTCCTTAGGACTCAAGGGATTATTAAAGATCTTGCATTCATTTTTTAGAAATATAAAATAATTACATGAAATATAATATATTTAAATCTTTTGAAGGATATTTTCAATGAACAAATTAGGGATTTATATGATTTGCATGTATATTCTTATTAGGGTTTTAAGGATAAATAAGTTAAACATCACATAAATATTAGGAGTTTCATACACTAAATGAACCTATTATAGAGGATTTAAATGGTGTATCTACTTTAAAGTTAAGGGATGGTGTTATGTATACAAATGGTTTCACTAAAGAAGAGGGTTATTTTTATTCACAATTGATGTGAAATTTTTATCTAGGTTGCATTCCTCTGTTTAAAAAAGGTATATGTCCCAAAGGATATAATTTTCACATAATGCGAGGATTTCAATTCTAGTGCACTCTTAGGGAAATTACTAGGAACATAACAAAAATGAAAGTGTATTGAAAAATGGAGTGTGATTGGTATTTTTTTAGGTAAGTATTTCTTGTAATCTTGAGAAAATATCATTTCATGTTAAATTTCATTGACAAGTTGAAAGAGATCAAATTATTCAATCTCAACAATGGATGCTGAATGGGAAAATTTTAGATCATATTCCTTCAAAAAAAACATTCTAAATGATAATTTTAACCCTACATTTAGTGAGACAAGGGATTAGTTATACTCCTTACCTCTATATTTATATAAATTAGATGTTTTTTAATTTATTTGAAAACCATAAGGAAATTTTATGAGTTAGGTCCAATACATCTGGTTAAAGATCTTAATTTAAAAAAAATCAAGGTCTAATTGAGTCATTTGTACATGAACTAAATATTTTATTTTGAAAGATTGGGGTAGTTATAATTTTGAAATAGTGGAATTTAAAAATAAAAACAAGACTTGAAATATATGTCAAAATTTAGTTCATACTTCCAAATCTTGTGTCAAGCCTTAAAAATCATATATATTACTTTACAATTCAATATGACATCTCCATATTCTAGTAAAAAGGGTTTTGTCTAAATTTCTATGACAGGGTTGATATTTTATAGATCGTAATAGTATCATCTATAAATATTGAGCTACTCTAATAGTATTATCTCATGTACATACAAAATAGGATGAAGGGTTAAATATGTCTACGAAAGTTAGTATGCATGTTTTAAATAGACATTGAGGTTCCTATTGGTGTGTAATAGTATAATATAATAATCAAAATCATAAGGTAACATTTAGGTGTGAGAGAATATATATTGAAGACCATAGTTTTTCATGCAAGTCAGTCATGGTATATATACGTGAATCTTCTCATTGTCAAGTTCTTAATACCATATTATATAGTATTTAAAAACTAAACCCATTTATTCTAATAATTAAATTTATATTATAAAATGAAAGTTATACCTGAGTGTATACAACACACTTTGTTTCTAATAGGAAGTTTCATTTATGTAGGTCACTTATTTAAAAAAATGCAATAAACCTATGTATTCAATGTCCATAGTTTTAATATTTTGAATTTGAATTTGAAAATTAAAAAAAAATTAAATATCAAGGATGGATGACTCCTATATTTTAGTTAAAAACATGATTCCATTAAAAATGGTTGGATATGATACTTCCTTGTTGAATCATTGGATAATTATGTTCCCTTATTAAGGCACATGTAGAGTGGTTCATATTATTGAACCATGGATTAATTGCCAGTTCTTAATAAATCACATGGATATTTAGTGTGTCTAATCCCTAAACTTGTGTAACTCTTCAAGCCCTTCTGCTAAGAATAAAACATGTCCCAATCCTCATAAATGTGAAGAGAAGTAAATAATATACTAACCTAAATAAATACAGAAAATAAAGCGAGAACTAAATAATGGGTTTTCTAAAACTAAAATTGTATCAAGCACTAAAAATGACATTGATTCAATTATATAGTTTTTATCCATTTCTCTCAAGTTATCTCAATGTAAAATAAATACATTATTAAAATATAATGAACATTATTCTTACCCCTATCATGACCATATATATTTCATAGCTTCACTTAATGTAGATTAAAATACCTAATCTAAAGAGAATGAAAAAGGATTATGACCCCATCATGACTAAAAACTTGATAAGTGTGAAGTAGAATGATAACCATTTTCTATTCAAGTTTTTAGTTTTTCTATTCTTTATATGCATGAACTAGAATTGTGCCTCATGAATATGAATGTGTATATATGTGCATGAGCCAGTATCATGCCCCTAGAATCTATGCCAATTGATACATAGCATTATGATTTTTGATGCTTAATTTGAGGACCTATATCAAAAAAGGTATATGTATGTGGAAACCTATAATCCATGTTCATGTAAATTTTGTTCATATCTCCATGTAAATTCACCCAAGTGTGTATCAATATGTGTTCAAATATATTTAGAGAGATTTTGTATGCATGGCATATGCCACCATAGTTTGAAGTGATGTGACAATATCTATCATGTAACTTATCAATATAGTATGGGAACCATTTTCAATATATAAAATTTTTGCTCTTATTTATTTTTTATTCATGGATGTTTATGTATCTTTGAAAAATACACTGATGTTCACCCATTCTGACATGATGGTTGTGTCATATAAGTCACTCAACTTAAAATAAGAGTTAATTGTATCATGTCATGGGTAATGTTTTGTTTATGATCATGTGAACATATGCAGAGCATGTCATTATAATAATATATATGTCAATCAATGTATTCATTTAACATATGTAATCCAATGAATATAAGTATTATGTTTAGATATATGTATGAAAGAAGTAAATTATAGTAACTACAACTAAATAATTCTAGGAAATAAGTAAGGCATGATACAAATCAAGCCACTACTCAATGTCAACAAGCTCAACAAGCTCAAAAATATCAAGAGTTAGTAGTATACATAAGGTGAAGGGAAAAATATAAGGGATAAGAATATGTATTAAAAAATGGAAAGAGCCACATCTAAGGGACATGAAAATGTTTCAAACAAGAGACATAAATGTGTTAAAAAATGGCAAAGGCCACATGTAAGGGACATGAAATTATCTCAAACAAGGAACATAAATATGTCGTAATAAAAAAAATCAAAGGGATCCACACAATATAAAAGTAATGATTATGCTATCATGCAAGAGTAAAAAAATAGATGAAACATAGAACAAGTAAATACTAGTTTACACCATACACATATATCAATTTTACACTATAGTATAGTAGAATATCCATGTAGCACTATGGAAGATATGATGAACTAGAATAACATGTCTAAACCATCTATATATATATATATATATATATATGTATATATATATATATATATATATGTATATATATATATATATATATATGTATATATATATATATATATATATATATATATATATATATGTATATATATATATATATATATATATATAAATAGGGTAGAAAATTTTAAGAAAATGAAATACCGTAATGAAAACTATGGAGTAATATGCCACTAGTATTGACATGGCCACTAGTCAGATGAAAGTAAAAAATCTATATGTCTATGATAACATGTATCTTAAACATCACACAATTTATATTCCATGAAAAGCATGTGTATGAAAAAATATGCCATGTACCAAAAATGTGATAAATAACATATGTAAATAATGTAATTTACTAATCATGTTATGCTTAGGTCCTGGATTTGATTTTTTTGAATGTTTTAAATATTTGTATATTATTGAATTATTTTATTATATTATATTTTTGAAATGTTCTAACCATTATATGAATACCCATAAGCAATACCAAGAAGTGAGTATTAAAAAAATGAATGATAGAGAACTAATCAATCAAAATAATCTCCTACTTTCAAAAGGTGAAGAGTGTTTTAGATGGAAATATAGTGGGGTACACACCAATGATATTATGTAGTGGTTGTGGCTCCTTTATTGTAGTGTGATATGATATTAGTCTTAGATGTGTTTGATACATGTAGTGAACACCTGAAGTGATCCCTACCTCATTTATTGTATGCTTTTGAAATGTATTTGAGAATATTTTTAATCCTTTTAATTCTATTCATTTCACTTTGGGTGTCTCTATAGATGTATGCACATCAATACTGTTAGGATCTATCAAATATTATATTGTATGTTTCAAGCTAATTCATGTATTTGTTGTATGGCCTAATGCCATATGATATTTATATAATGCATTGGAATCATAATTCTTTAGAATAGGTCATGTCATATCAACCTATTTTATGGGAGGGATATATATGACATTGCATTCCAAGAGCTACTATAAAATAAGTGTTGGAAATTCTGGAAGGTCAGTAAGAACTCTACATGGAGGAGTTGATAAAACTATATGAGGAAATGGTTCTTAAGATGCATTAACTATGGGCTTTGGATCACTCTTATTTATAGTGGCCCTTAACTTATGTGGAGGCTTACTAGAACTCTTAGTAATTAATTTTGATCCACATGTATATTTTAGTATGACCATGGAAATAAGCTTGACTTCTCTTTCATTCATTGTGTGGCATAAATATGTCAAGTTTGGAAACTTATTAAATAAGATAGATTAATGTAATATTGGTAGAAGAATATGTTTTAATATGTTATGAAGCTCTTTATTTGCCATAGGGCTAGTCAATATCGCCAATATAGTCTTATATTGTAAGACCTATTCTATAATAGGATCATTTTATTTTTTCTTTAATTATGCAACTTAAGCATGAGATCTTATCACTTGTGTTTATGGATAAGTGTGATAAAATAATGTTTTCCAATGGGTTAAATGTAGTGATACACTTATTTGGTAGATCATAAAACCATTGTAAGGTATAATCCTTTATATTGCATGGGAATAAGAAAGTGAGGAGATAATAATTGGAAAAATATCATAAACATGCCACATGAAAATATATAATATGGTACTACGGGTCATCCTTACCATCATAGAGTGTAAGATTAGGTTCCACCAATGTAGACGGAAAAGGAGTTATCAGTATGTGATCTACTAAAGCTGTATGTAAAATAACATGAGAGTTGAAGGAATTTGATGGCCTACTATATCCTTGCTCAAGATGTAACACTTTATCTTGTAGAGTATGAAACTCAAGAATAAGATATTATATATATGGAGTGGAATAACTAGCCGTAATAGGTATATCTATCACTAAAGGTTATTGAGTTACAATTGATTGTTTTGATGACTGAGTTGTCCCCAATGTAGCTATAATAGTGTTATTATCTAGGTTAGTAAAATATTGATCATTATTTAATTTTTAAAGTTCTTAGTTAATAAAATTAAAAAGGTCATATTGCATATCTAAAAGTTTGAAATTAAAATAATTTCATTGTCTCTTATTAGTTTCATCAAATTGATTGTTCAATTCTACCATTGTTGTTTGTGGAGTAGGTGAATAAATTGTTGTATATTTTGAGCCTTTAAAGAAATTTAATCTATGAAAAATTATGAAAATAAAATATTGAAACAAATATAAGATTTTAAAAATAATATCTAAACATAGAAAAAAAATGGATACAAACCATAATAACATATAAGGTTAGAATTTGAGCAATGTTTAAAGTGAGTCAAGTTCACCAAATATTTTAATCTTTTAAGACTTAGTGAATATAAATCCTATGTTTTTAATTAAAGATGAGTAAACTAAATTAGATTACTATCATGTAATAAATATAGTAACTAATTTATTTTAAAATTGACTGAATTTGACTTTATAAAGATAATAATAAATAGTAAAAGTAATAACTTAGCTATAAAATTACTAATATGGATGAGATGGAGGTTGAAAACTAAGGCATAAGCTATTCTAAGAGTTTTGTATAGTATCCTAGTGTTTTAATCTCTTTTGAATAGTAGGGCCTTAATTGGATAGTAGTGCCATTATTATGAATGTGGCAGTAGTGTCCTTGTATTGGTAGTAGTATAATCTATGTAGGATTGTTATGAACATCTAGGTTTGATTCTATTCCTATGTGCTCAAGTTTTTAAACCTTGTATATTACTCATTTTAAATGATTTTGTGTGCAAACCCTATTCGTACATGTTGTTAGGGCATCAAGCTAATACAAGTTGAAAAGTGTGTTTCTTATTGGGGTAGGCTAAACATCCTCAACACCCCACTATGATGAGAGTTGTGTACATAATAATAGTCAGAAGAGGGATCAAGCTCGATGTAGTTATTCCCACCTAAGTGTTGGTGAAAGTTTAACTAAACATATTATGATAATTGACTTGAGTTATTTGAATGTGCTTCAAATTATAAATATATATAATCTAAACTTTACAATGTTGTAGATGGTAGTATTCAGAAGTAGGGCATAATGGGAATTGATAACATTAATTGGGTACAACTTGTTCTAAGTTTGAATGTGTGTTTCATGTTTAGTTTCCATCTAGTACATAAAGGGGTAAAAGTCATGTATATATACAATTCTTATGATTGTACTGGTGCTAAAATAAGTCCAGGCTAATCCAAGGAGGTTGTGTGTGTGTGTGTGTGTGTGTGTGTGTGAAGAAGAGGGGGAAAAGACATTAGCACCATTATTGGGACACTAGTGCTATGTGGCACTACTGCCCTTATTATGGTGCTATTGTCCAAGTGGAAAAACACTAAGAATAAAGGGCCAAGATGTAATAGTGATGGATTGAAATAATTTTAGGGATGATTAAGGACACTTGTGGCCTACACAAAGGCTATACAATTATGAAAATAGGCTCTAGGATATGTCTAGCACTAAGCTAGGGATATGTAGTTTCAAGTACCACTCTAAGAACTACAAATAAACATTTAGGTTATTACCCCAAGTTTTTCTAATCTTCTTATAAGTTGTGATGATTTTTATGACATATTAGGATAGAGAAATTACATTAAAGTAACTCCAAGTGAAAAAAATGACTAAAGAGGTGAGTTACACCTCAAAAGGATATAATAAAATGTATTTATAAATATAATAAATTTACACACACATAAGACTTAGGATGAGCTTATAAATCTATATGAAGGACCTAAATTAAGGATAGTTCTCCAAAACTCTCCTTAATATCAAATTTAGGGTAAAAAATTAGATAAAACCTTTAATAACAAAGAAGGGAGTTGAAATTACATAATACTCACCCTTAATAGAAACTTCCTTCAAGATAAATTAAAAATATTAATAATGAGAGAATAAGATAAGGTGCCATAAAAAATCATAGGAAATAAATTGTGATCATCAAGAATCTCCAAGAATACTCATTAAACAATGCGGTCGATACACAATGGAATAAAGACTAATAAGGAGTAATGATCAACAAAACCTCCAAGACAAAACAATATAACACATATCTTTAAACTTATGTAACCAACATGCAAAAAAATATAATCTACTTACATAATTTAATAAAAGTCCATGTACAATCAAAAAAATTTGAGAAAAGATAATTTCCATCATAATGTGTGTAAATATATATGAAAATAAGTTAGTCAAAACATATTTTATTTTTAATAAAAACCAATGATTACATATGAGATACTAAGTTAATTAAAATGGAGATACAAAAGATGTGTCACTTGTAAATGATATTCTGCATGAAGCATTAGAATAATTATCACAATACGACCTATCAAAATCTCTAGAATATTCATTTTCCTTGAGAATAAAAAAACCCCTTAGAGAAGGATATTTAATCATTTTTTAATAATACAAAGTGCCATACATGAATTCACCATAATATTTATATTAGTGTAATTTATAACATTTATATATGTGATTCTTGTATTTTTCATAATACACACAAGGTTTAACATGTTTAACCAAAGCATGGATATGAGAAGCTTTATAACCAAAATAAATTGCATTATAAGTCTTTCGATGAAGAGGACAATACTATACCAAATTTTAATTAGTATTAAAATCATAAAAATTGAGACTTTTAAATTTGCATTAGAAGTAGGAAAAATAAGTTCAAGAATATTAACTTCATACTTACCAAGCATACCAACCTAATAGTCCATATTATGAAATATTTTAAAGTCAGGGTTGGTAGAAGAAGTGTTCAAGTAAGTTATAGGTTTGAGAAGCATAATAAATTTCAATATTATAAGAGCTAGTGTCATGTGCAAAAGACATGATTTTTTCATTTAGAGCATCCAAGGATGATTGCATTTTTGTCATGTTATGAAAAATATTTTGGAGTGAAATAAATGAATTACCAAAACTAAAAATTGTATCATTTTGATATTCCATTTGTTGTTTGAAACCATATATTTCATTATTTTTAAAATAAATGATTTGTATAATTTTATTAAAAATTTAAAAAATGATCAATTTAAAAAATATGAGTGAAAAAGATAAAAATTTGACTATCGTTGAAAAAATAAATAAATAAAACCATTGATTGATATAAAAAAGATTTAAAATGTTCATATTTACCAAATTTCTAAAAACTATTAATGATAAAAAAATGTATATAACAAGTTTTGAGTCAAATTATTTAAAAAAAAAAAAGACTTAAATTTTTTGAATGAAATAAATCAATTACCTTGTAAATATAAGTTCGCACTAAAAATACAAATTTAAATAGATTTGATTGCCCTTTAGCAATTTCATTTTGATTTAAAAAATAATTATTTAAATCACCAAAAACATATACTTTCCTTTAAAAGTTTTCATAAACCAATATGAAAAAAAAATCATGAAAATACTTGAGTTATTTCAAGAACTAAGAGAATCTTAAAGCGTTTAATTAATTTTACTTATAAAAAAGAGTTTTTATTTTTCTTAATGTTTAAGTAAAGATAAAATGGTATTTATTATGAAATTATACCAAAGGTTGATCCCACTTCACAAGAATAAACGATTCTTTTGGAGATTTCAATATTTTAAACATTGACAAATCATAAAGAAAAGAAAAAAAATTAAATATTATTTTGATTTTATCTTTTGAAAAGTAAAAACTTTTAAATTTGAATGTAAAGGTACATTTAGATAGAATTTAGAAAATATTAAAATTAATTTTTCAAAATTTATAAGAGGTTATTACTTTTCTTTAAAAACATTCAATTTCATAATTCTACACAAATCTTTTGTGAAAATTTTTAAAAAATAGTCATTTTAAAAATCATTAAAAATAAAGTGTCAAATTTTAAGAAAACATAATTTTCTTCAATCACCTTTTTTTTAAAACTAGCATAGATATTTTTTTATGATTTATAAAAAATGGCGATTTAGGTTTTCTAAAATTTTAATTGTATAATCTTAAATGACCTATTCAAAAATAACCCCAAAAAATTAGAGAGTAATATTTTCAATAAAAATATGACCTTTTTTTTTATACGGTTGTAAGGGAAAACACAATTTAAAAAACTTCTTCAAAATCTTACCAAAAAAAAGGTTATAAGGAAAAAAATGAATGTCTAATCAACTAAAAGAAGGTTGATATTTGTAATTAAATGGTAATCTTAATTTGAAATTATTTATATAGACACATTTAGTTAAATCATTGTTAAAATACAAAGATAAAAAAATGAGATAGATGTGGAAAAAGATTTGACATTTATTTAAAAATATCATGCATAACACTCAAGATAAATGTTAAAAATATCATATATCTGATACTATATTATGATTTAATACAAGAATGAATGATAAATATTTAAATCAATGACAATAAAAATACAAAGATGAATAAGATTATCTCAATGGAGATCAAACCATAAATTAGAGAAATAATAATTTTGATAAGTGGGAAAAACCATCAAAGGAACAAAACCCCCATAATATAATAAGAAGACTTAAAACCATTGAATCGATCTAAGTACAATAACATCAAGAAGATATCAAAGACAAATAATGTCCTTAATCCAAAAGAGCATCACAAGAATGTAAGAGTAAGAATGAAAGCAAGATCAATATTAAACCACTACCAAGAGACAAGAAGAGAGGATGAGAAAAACTCAATAAATAGAGATAGGAAGAATAAATCATTACATATGCAAGCTTTAGTATGTTTGTCAAGTGTCTCTAGTCCTCTTACAAGTGGGAAGGATATTTAAGAAATATAGGGGGAGATGATTTATATACAAGTAATTCTAAATATAACAAGTGGACTAGAGAGGTGAGTGACACCTCAAAAGGTTAGAATAAAATAAATTTAAAAATAAAATAAATGCAATAAAAAAAATATGTCACTCACTATATTCCATAAAAAATAAAATATGAATTTGAGAAATAGCTTAATTAAATAGATAAAGTGAAATAAAAAAAATGTCACATTTTATATGACTTTATTAACAATATATCTCAATTGAATATGTGGAGATAAGGATCCTAATCCCCTAGTTAGAAATAATCCATGTGTGCTCATGTAATATATAGATATAAGTGTATGTGACTATGTAAGCTCAATCAAATCCATAACATGTAAAAATAGTTAATATGTAAGAGTGAGAAAGTAACATGTTTTCAAGATCATGCATTAAACTAAGAGTGATACAAAGAATTTACCATGGTAAGACTGTTGTCAAAGATGTGCTAATAAGAAAACAAAAGAAGTAAAAATATGAGTAAGGAAAAATCATGGGCTAAAAGGACGATCAATCAGAAAACATATGCACATATGTATATAATAATATAATATTAGAATGGATGAGAAATTAGGAAAACATTAATAATTTATTTATATTAGGCTATACTCTAAACCAATTGTGGTAAGATTGCATATGGGTCTAGGATAATCTACTATGAGATTTCTTCAATATGTTATTATATTTTAGATAATTTACCATGAATGGTTCGATGTCTACAATCATGCTTTAATTTCAAATATTATTGTTGTAATTCTAAACACTTATATATAATCTATCTCTGCATACAATGATAATAAAAATATTTTTTGGATTTATTAACGAGATATGTAAGATGAAAAGGGATTAATTTTTTTATAAGCATATCTCATGAAATGTTACTTTGATTGAGAAAAATATCTAAGCCATGTTTTGTAGATGTATTTTAATTTTTAACTCATGCCTAAGAGGAAAGATTTGGAGACCTAGAATTTTGTAGTTGGGAAGTAAAATTGAAATTATTAATATGATGCTTAGGGTTTTGAACACATGCAATATATTCTTCAAGTGATATGACCCTTGGGAATAAATACCATGATTTATATTGTTGGTGTTGTGAACTAATACTACAACAAGTTTCTATGATTTTATTCTATTTGCTATTTTGAACTATAGGCTTTCCTTTATCTTCTTTATCCTTTTATTACGTTTATCATTATTATTATTATTTTAAATATATTAATACTCTCCCAAACTAATAAAATTGAACATGTTATGAAATAAGTACGCACTTGGGTTGATAGGGTTAAAATTAAACTCACATAGTGTTTCATATGTTGTATTTTTCATATCATTATCATCACTGTAATATAAATATGTAACTATGCAATTAGGAACTTTCAAATTGATAGAAAGTGGGAGGTCTAGGAGTTTATCCTTTCTTTCAATGGTAATTTGTAATGCATAAGTTTATCTTCTCTAATAATCATAGTTGGCGAGTTATCATTCTCTTTACATGATTTAACCACCTCATGCGCATGCATTTAAGATAATATAGTAGTTTGTGATGGAGGATTGATATTATGATATTACAAATTTGATTTTCATTTGTTCCTATTACTATATTGAGTCATTTTACAATATCTAAAAATGTTAAAATCTATTATTTTTGTATAATAATAGCCTTAAATCATGAATTCAATACATATGTCTAATTTTGATGGTACTACTTCCATTATATGTATCTAATGTTACCTGAAAATCATGTTAAATGTAATTGATAAGGCGTACTATGTAAGGTAATAGGTACTATCTTGGGAAATAATTTCACATCCAATGGTATGGTCCCAATTATTTTATGTGGGGTGTTATCAAATATTTTTATGATTTAATGTTATTTATGAATAGTAACTAATTTAATGACCACTATTATTCAAATTATAGTTTTTAATACAAATTCAAACCAAAAAATTATATACCAACACAATTTTGAAAAAGTTGATTTGAATTTGAATTAAAATTAAATAATGAAAATATTTTATCTTTAACATGCTTAGGAGATAAGTATTTCATATCCAAGTCTATAAATTTATATACATCCTTGAAGTTATTCATGATAGAAGAAGAATATTTTGGTTTTATAGCACTTCAAATATTGGTCTCACATATGGCCTCATATAGGATCTCCTTGCAAATGGTTTATCTCTTTATCAACTCAAACATAGAAATCTTGGCATGGGTATTCCTTTATTGATCAATAATTTCATATTATCTAGGTTGATTAGATTTTATTTTGGGAGATTAATGGGATTGAGTAGGACCATGTTGATGACCTTTGTTTTGAGGTACCTTTCCTCTCCCAATAGTGAATAGATGGAACACAAGACCCGATATAATTATTTGGAAAATACTAGGGGTGGGATGGTAAATAGGATATTTTTAAGGGGAGGAGGAACAAAATGATACATCCATATATTATGGCATCTAGTAGAAATAAAAGTCAATTTGTATTATATGTTTAAGAAATATAAATTGACGAAAGCTCCCAATTGTAAATTTTTAAGTTTAGCCTTATTATGTTTTGAATTCTATATATTTTTATTATATCTCAATTTTTGGGATAAAGAGGCCACATATAGTTTCATCTTATCCTTAAAACATTTTTACTTTAGGTCACTGAAATTAATCAACAAATAGTTTTTCATCCATATATACAAATATGTAGTACATATGCATTTTTCCATTTTTTTTGAAAAAACATTAATTTTTTTTTTAAAGGTTTTTTGGGTTGGTGATTGGGACACAATATATATCCAATAATATTCCACCATTTGTGTGAATTTTTTCAACTAGGTGCAATAAATTCATATTCATATTTTTTGAATTCATTTATTATGTATCCCAATTTATATAAATATCTCAATCCAAAAACTGAAATGTGTTGAATTTTCTCTTTGGTTTAGTAATAAATCTGGTAAAAAAAAGATTAATAGATGATGGAAAAATATTCTATTTTTCTAAAGGACATAACATTTGACCCATAGCTCTGTTTGAGCAATTCCACACACCAAAATGACCATCCTTAAACTTTTGTTTCTATCCTAAGCCAACTTATTGACTTAGAGTTGTTTTGAATATTTTTTAGATGCTATACAAGATCATCTAAAGGTCTAAATTACCATTTTATGATTTTTTGAGAATTTTTTATTTTTAAAAATTGTATATTTTTAGGACCATATTTCAATTTCATTTGAATTCCATCCCATAGGCAAATTATAGTGTTTAACATATTTTAAGATATTTTTAAATATGTGAGTGCTTGCATATTAAACTTACTAAAAATAAAAACTACTAAAAATATACATAATTTTTTTAGATTTTATTTTTTTGCGTGCTAACTCTAATTTCAAGTTGAGCCATATTTAAGCATGCTTTTGGTTTGTAATTATTTTAATTCATTCAGTATGAATTAATATAAGTTATTATTTCTAGAAGCTTTGCCTATTAGTAATTTATTGTCTTGATAGTTTTTGGGTTCATTAACTAGTAACAGAGCAAGTTTAAATCTTGGAGGAGTAAGAAATGGTGAGAGGACAAGGAGGTATTATAAAAATGAACAAGAATATACAAGAGCTATAGAGGAATGTGGAATAACTAACTGAGATTATCACTAATCAAAGAAAAGGACAAGTTGGTGATGAGGAGGACGTAGATCATGATAATTAAATTCAACAACAAGAAGAATAGAATGAGAAGCCACCATCAGTGGAAGAGAGGATGGTTTGGAATTTAGACAAAATAAATTAAAGAATCAAGGTTGTTGTTACATATTATGGAGATAGTTTAAAACTAAAGGAGTTGACATATTAGATTAATAGCATTGAGAATTCCTTCGAGTGGAAGACTATGAGAGAAGACAAGAAGCTAAAGCTTACATGCACAAAATTAATATCTGATGCAATGATTTAGTAGGATCACTTATAGAAAGAGAGAGAAAGAAAAGATAAAGAGAATATTAATTCATGAAAAAGCATGAAGAAGAAGCTGAGTGAGAAATTTCTTCCTATGGATTATGCACAAACCCTATATAGAAGATTTTAGAATTTGAGGCAAAAATATCACAGTATACAAAAATATATAGATGAGTTTTATAAACTTTCCATTTGAGTGGAGCATGATGAAACAAAATAGAAGATGGATCTAAGGTATGTAAATAGTTTGAAATTTTCTATTCAAAATGAATTAATCATGCATAGAATACTTTTCATGGAAGAGGCTTATCAATTAGCTTTGAAGGAAGAAAAAAAAATAGACAAAATTTTAGAAGGATGTCTCTCGGTCCAAAAAGAGGTGGATCTCCTACAATAAAAGGATGGGGTGTGTTCAATACTACTATAGGTGTTATAATAGCAATAGAGGTAAATC
>JARHVA010006865.1:215000-287500 GCA_037957365.1 Torreya grandis
CATTTTTACTTTATGTCATTGAAATTAATCAACAAATAATTTTTCATCTATATATACAAATATGTAGTACATATGCATTTTTCCAATTTTTTTGAAAAACCATTAAGTAGTTTTTAGTATTTGTTTTTAAGTTTTTTTGGGTTAGCTTGTGGGACAAAATATATATCCAATAGTATGCCACCATTTGTGTAATTTTTTTGAATTAGGTGCAATAAATTCATATTCATATTTTTTGAATTAATTTACTATGTATCTCCATTTATATAAATATATCAATCCAAAATTGAAATGGGTTGAATTTGTCTCTTTGGTTTGGTGAGAAGTTTGGTAAAAAAAATATTAATTGATGTTGGAAAAATATGCTAATTTTTTGGAGGACATAACATTTGACACATAGCTCTGTTTGAGCTCTTTCACACACCAAAATGACCATCCTTAAGATTTTGTTTCTTTCCTAAACCACCCTGTCGACTTAGAGTTGTTTTGAATATTTTTTGGATGATATACATGATCATCTAAGGGTCTAAATTACCATTTTATGATTTTTTGAGAATTTTCTATTTTTAAAAATTGTATATTTTTAGGACCAGATGTCAATTTTAGTTAAATTCCATCCCATAGGATAATTATAGTGTTTAGAATATTTTAGGATATTTTTAAATATGTGAGTTCTTGCATATTAAACTTACTAAAAATAACAGCTACTAAAAATATATATAATTTTTTTAGATTTTATTTTTTTGCATGCTGACTCTAATTTTAAGTTGAGCCTTATTTGAGCATGGTTTTGGTTTGTAATTATTTGAATTCATTCAATAAGAATAAATATAAGTTATTATTTATAAAAGCTTTGTCTATTAGTAATTTATTGTCTTGATAGTTTTTGGGTTCATTATCTGGTATTAGAGCAAGTTCAAATCTTGGAGGAGTAAGACATGGTGAGAGTACAAGGGGGTATTACAAAAATGAGCAAGAATATACAAGAGCTATAGAGGAAAGTGGAATAATTAACTAAGATTATCACTAATTAAAGAAGAATACAAGGTGGTGATGAGGAAGACAGAGATCGTGATAATTACATTCAACAAGAAGAAGAATAAAATGAGAAGCCACCATCAATGGAAGAGAGGATGGTTTGGAATTTAGAAAAAATAAATTAAGGAATCAAGGTTTTTGTTCCATATTATGGAGATAGTTTAAAAATAAAGGATTTGATAGATTGGATGAATAGCATGGAAAATTTCTTCGAGTGGAAGACAATGAGAGAAGACAAGAAGGTAAAGTTTACATGCACAAAAATAATATGTGATTCAAGGATTTTGTGGGATCACTTATAGAAAGAGAGATAAAGAAAAGATAAAGAGAATATTAATTCATGAAAAAACATGGAGAAGAAGTTGAAGGAGAAATTTATTCCTATGGATTATGCACAAACCCTATATAGAAGATTTTAGAATTTGAGGCAAAAATATCACAGTATACAAGAATATATAGATGAGTTTTATAAACTTTCCATACGAATGGAGCATGATGAAACAAAAGAGAATATGGATCTAAGGTATGTAAATGGTTTGAAATTTTAAATTCAAAATTAATTAAGCATGCATAGAATAATTTTCATGGAAGAGGCTTATCAATTAGCTATGAAGGCAAAAAAAAAATAGACAAAATTTTAGAAGGATGTCTCTTGGTCCATAAAGAGGTGGATCCCCTCCAATAATAGGATGGGGTGGGTTTAATTCTAATATAGGTGGGTATAATAGAAATAGAGGTGAATCATCACATGGTGCAGAAAGGCAAGATAATAATAGGCAAGGGTTTCAATACCAACAAAGAGGAAGAGTATTTTAGAGAGGATGGGGTTATGGTGGTGATAGAGAATGGTTTTTGAATCAAAGTATATCTTATGATTGTTATAGATGTGGAGAACAAAGACACATAGAATTTGAGTTTCAACACTATCAAAATCAAGAAAGGAGGCACTAGAATCATCCAAGAGTGAATCTAGTTGAAGTTGACATAGAAGAGCAAAATAATGAAGTTGCAACCTCCAGATGTTGGAGAGAATCTCATGATGAGAAAAAAAATGATCGCTCCAAGAAAGGAACAAGTTTATAATAAATAAGATCTTGATGTATGATTGTGATAAACTATTTTTTGAATAAGATGTAATTAGGGTGAAAAGGTAAGAAAAGTAACTATAGATGGTAGTAGTTGTGAAAATATGGTTTCTTAAGAAATGATAGAAAACTAAATATGCAATGTAAATAATCATCCTAATCATTATCATATTTTAGGGTTTAAGAAAGGGAATGAGGTTATAGTATATAAAATGTGTTTAATCATGTTTTTAATAGTAAGAAGTTATAATGATCAAATATGGTGTGATGTTATTCTGATGGATTCATGCTATTTTTGATTAGGAAGACAATGGAAATTTGATAGGAAAGTAATTCATTAGGGAGCAAATAACGCATATGCTTTTTTGAAAGGTGTTACAAAGGTAGTTTTTTAAAAATTTATTAAAAAGTTTAGTAGTATTGCCGAACGAATAATAGATTGCATGAGAAGGGAGTAATTTGCATGGACTAGAGTAGCCAAAAACAAGATTTGAATTTTTGAACAAGAATATTATAGAAAGACTAATTTTAACATTACTAGATTTTAATAAAGTGTTTAAGGTTGATTTTGATGCTTCATTTGTTGGAATTAGCGCTATGTTGAGTCAAGAAGGAAATCTAATAGCATATTTCATTAAAAATTTGAAAGAGATAAGAAGAATGTATTCTACTTATGATGTTGAACTTTATGCAATTATACAAGCACTAAGACATTAGACATATTATTTGGTACCTAAGGAGTTTATCCTATTTAAAAATCATGAGGTTTTTAAGTATGTGAATACACAAAAGAAGTTGAATAGTAAGCATGCAAAGTTAGTTTCTTTGTTACATGGGTATACTTTTGTGTTGAAACATAAATCAGGAAAATAGATTAAGGTAGCCGATGCAATGAGCAGAAGTGTAACATTATTAACTACTATGGTGAGTGAAATAGTTGGATTTGAAGATATCAAAGAGTTATATGATACTGATCCATATTTTTGCAAGGTAGTTGAGAAGTACACGAATCTATAAATATGTCAAAAGGTTAAAATAATATGAATTAAGTGATAAAATTAATGGAATAAAATGAATTTAAAAAATAGATTAATTATATAGATAAAGTGAAATAAAAGAAATATGTCACATTTTATATGAGTTTCTTAACATATAACTCAATGGAATATGTGGACATAAGGATCCTAATCCCCTATTTAGAAATAATTCATGTGTGCTCATGTAATATATAGATATAAGTGTATGTGATTATGTAAGCTCAATCAAATCCATAACATGTAAAAATAGTTAATATGTAAGAGTGAGAAAGTAACATGGTTTCAAGTTCATGTATTAAAATGAGAATGATACAAAGCATTTATCATGGTAAGACAATTGTACAAGATGTGCAAATAAGAATAGAAAATAAGTAAAAATATGATGAAGGAAAACTCATGGGCTACAAGGATGATCAATCAGAAAACATATGCACATATGTATATAATAATATAATATTAGAATGGATGAGAAATTAGGAAAACATTAATAATTTATTTATATTAGGCTATACTATAAACCAATTATTGTAAGATTGCATATGGGTTTAGGATAATCTAATATGAGCTTTCTCCACTATGTTATTATATTTTAGATAATTTACCATGAATGGTTCATTGTCTACAATCATGCCTTAATTTCAAATATTATTGTTGTAATTCTAAAAACTTATATATATTCTATCTATGCATTAAATGATAATAAACATATTTTTTCGGATTTAATAATGAGATATTTAAGATGAAAAGTGATTAATTTTTTTATAAGCATATCTCGTGGAATGTTACTTTGATTGTGAAAAATATCTAAGCCATGTTTTGTAGATGTATTTTAATTTTTAACTCATGAATAAGAGGAAAGATTTGGAGACCTAGAATTTTTTAGTTGGGAAGTAAAATTGAAATTATTAATATGATGCCTAGGGTTTTGAACACATGCAATATAGTCTTCAAGTGATGTGACCATTAGGAATAAATACCATTATTTATGTTATTGGTGTTGTCAACTAATACTACAACAAGTTTCTTTGATTTTATTCTATTTGCTATCTTGAACTATAGTATTTATTTTATCTACTTTATACTTTTATTACGTTTATCATTATTATTATTTTAAATATATTAATACTCTCCCAAACTAATAAATGTGAACATGTTATGAAATAAGTATGCATTTGGGTTGATAGGGTTGAAATTAAACTCACATACTGTTTCATATTTTGTATTTTTCATATCATCATCATCACTAAAATATAAATATGTAACTATGCAATTAATAACTTTCAAATTGATACAAAGTGGGAGGTCTAGGATTTTATCCTATTTTTAGATGGTAATTTTTAATGAAAAAGTTTATCTTCTCTAATAATCATACTTGCCAAGTTATAATTATCTTTACATAATTTAACCACCTCATGTGCATGCATTTAAGATAATATAATAGTTTGTGATGGAGGAATGATATTACGATATTACAAATTTGATTTTCATTTGTTCCTATTACTATATTGAGTCATTCTACAATATCTATAAATGTTAAAATCTATTATTTTTGTATAATAATAGCCTTAAATCATGAATTTGATACATATGTGTAATTTTAATGGTACTACTTCCATTATATGTATCTAACGTTACTTGAAAATCATGTTAAATGTAACTGATAAGGCATACTATGGAAGGTAATAGGTCCTATCTTGGGAAATAATTTCACATCCAATGGTATGGTCCCAATTATTTTATGTAGGGTGTTATCAAATATTTTTATGATTTAATGTTATTTATGAATAGTAAATAAGTTAACCACCACTTTTATTCAAATTATAGTTTTTAATAAAAATTCAAGCCAAAACATTATATACCAACATAATTTTGGAAAAGTTGATTTGCATTTGAATTAAAATTAAATAATGGAAATATTTTATCTTTAATGTGCTTAAGAGATAAGTATTGCATATCCAAGTCTATAAATTTATATACATCCTTGAAGTTATTCATGATAGAAGAAAAATATTTTGGTTTTATAGCACTTCAAATATTGGTCTCACATAAATCCTCATATAGGATCTCGTTGCAAATGGTTTATCTCTTTATTAACTCAAACATAGAAATCTTGGCATGGGTATTCCTTTATTGATCAATAATTTCATATTATCTAGGTTGATTGGATTTTAATTTGGGAGATTAAGTGGCTTAAGGAGGACCATGTCGATGACCTTTGTTGTGAGGTACCTTTCCTCTCCCAATAGTGAATAGATGGAACACGAGACACAATATAATTATTTGGAAAATACTGGGGGTGGGATGATAACTAGCATATTTTTAAGGGGAGGAGGAACAAACCGATACATCCATATATTATGGCATCTAGTAGAAATAAAATTCAACTCATATTATATGTTTAAGAAATATAACTTGATGAAAGCTCGCAATTGTTAATTTTTAAGTTTAGCCTTATTATGTTTTGAATTCTATATATTTTTATTATGTCCCAATTTTTGGCACAAAGAGGCCACATATACTTTCATCTTATCATTAAGACATTTTTACTTTAGGTCACTAAAATTAATCAACAAATAATTTTTCATCTATATATACAAATATGTAGTACATATGCATTTTTCCAATTTTTTGAAAAAGCATTAAGTATTTTTTAGTATTTTTTTCTAAGGTTTTTTGGGTCATCTAGTAGGACACAATATATATCCATTAATATGCCACCATTTGTGTAAATTTTTTGAATTAGGTGAAATAAATTCATATTCATATTTTTTGAATTTATTTACTATGTATCCCCATTTATATAAATATCTCAATCAAAAACTGAAATGGATTGAATTTGTCTCTTTGGTTTGGTGAGAAATTTGGTAAAAAGAAGATTAATTGATGCTGGAAAAATATGCTAATTTTTTGGAGGACATAACATTTGACCCATAGCTATGTTTGAGCTCTTCCACACACCAAAATGACGATCCTTAAACTTTTGTTTCTATCCTAAGCCACCCTATCGACTTAGAGATGTTTTCAATACTTTTCTTGAATGCTATACAAGATCATCTAAGGGTCTAAGTTACCAGTTTATGATTTTTTGAGAATTTTCTATTGTTATTTTTTTTTAATTTTTAGGACCAGATGTCAATTTTAGTTGAATTCCATCCCATAGTCTAATTATAGTGTTTAGCGTATTTTAGGATATTCTTAAATATGTGAGTTCTTACATATGAAACTTATTAAAAAATAATAACTACTAAAAATATATATATAATTTTTTAGATTTTATTTTCTTGCTGACTCTAAGTTGAGCCTTATTTAAGCATGGTTTTGGTTTGTAATTATTTGAATTCGTTTAATATGAATCAATATAAGTTATTATTTATAGAAGCTTTGCCTATTAGTAATTTATTGTCTTGATAGTTTTTGGGTTCATTATCTGGTATCAGAGCAAGTTCAAATCTTGGAGGAGTAAGACAAGGTGAGAGGACAAGGAGGTATTAGAAAAATGAACAAGAATATATAAGAGATATAGATAAAAGTTGAATAACTAACTGAGATTATCATCAATCAGAGAAGAAGACAAGGTGGGGATGAGGAGGACATAGATCATGATAAATAAATTCAACAAGAAGAAGAATAGAATGAGAAGCCACCATCAGTGGAAGAGAGGATGGTTTGGAATTTAAACAAAGAAATTAAAGAATAAAGGTTGTTGTTCCATATTATGGATATAGTTTAAAACTAAATTAGTTGATAGATTGGATGAATAGGATGGAGAATTTCTTCGAGTGGAAGACTATGAGAGAAGACAAGATGGTAAAGTTTACATGCACAAAATTAAAATGTGATGTAATGATTTAGTGGGATCACTTATAGAAAGAGAGATAAAGAAAAGATAAAGAGAATATTAATTCATGAAAAAACATGGAGAAGAAGTTGAGGGAGAAATTTCTTCCTATGGATTATGCACAAACCCTATATAGAAGATTTTAGAATTTGAGGCAAAAATATCACAATATACAAGAATATATAGATGAGTTTTATAAACTTTCGATATGAGTGGAGCATGATGAAATAAAAGAGAAGACGGATCTAAGGTATGTAAATGGTTTGAAATTTTCTATTCAAAATGAATTAAGCATGCATAGAATACTTTTCATCTTTGAAGGTAGAAAAGAAAATGGACAAAATTTTAGAAGGATGTCTCTTGGTCCAAAAAGAGGTGGATCCCCTCCAATAATAGGATGGGGTGGGTTAAATAATACTATAGGTGGGTATAATATAAATAGAGGTGAATCATAATGTGGTGTAGAAAGGCAAGATAATAATAGGCAAGGGTTTCAATAGCAACAAAGAGGAAGAGGATTTTAGAGAGGATGAGGTTATAGTGGTGATAGAGGATGGTTTTTAAATCAATGTATATCTTATTATTTTTATAGATGTGGAGAATAAAGACACATAGCATTTTAGTGTCCAAACTATCAAGATCAACAAAGGAGGCAAGAGGATCATCTAAGAGTGAATCTAGTTGAGATTGAAATAGAAGAGCAAAATATTTAAGTTACAACCTCCAGATCTTGGAGAGAATCTCATGATGAGAAGAAAAATGATCGCTCTAAGGAAGGAAAAAGTTTATAATAAAGAAGATGTTGATGTATGGCTGCGATCAAAAATTTTATGAACAAGATGTACTTAGGATGAAAAGGTAAGAAAAGCAATTATAGACAGTAGTAGTTTTGAAAATATGGTTGCTAAAGAAATGATAGAAAAACTAAATATGCAATGTAAAAAAACATCTTAATCATTATCATATTTTAGGGTTTAAGAAAGGGAATGAGGTTATAGTATATAAAATGTGTTTAATCAATTTTTTTATAGGAAAAAGTTATAATGATAAAATATGGTGTGATGTTATTCTAATGAATTCATGATATTTTTCATTAGGAAGATAGTGGCAATTCGATAGAAAAGTAATTCATGATTGAGCAAAGAATAGGTACGCTTTTTTGAAAGGTGTTACAAAGTTAGATTTTTACCTCTTAAAGAGGAAGAGAAGGTAGAAAGTGTGCTCTTTACTAAAGAATTTATCCAAGATATGAAGGTGGTATGATATTTTTATATATTAGTAGCAAGAATGAAGATACAAAAATAGTGCAAATACCAATAGAAGTAGCAAGAGTCTTGAAAGAATATACATACGTTATACTTAATGACTTACTAGATGGTTTGACACTGAAGAGATATATTTAAAATCACATTGATTTGATTCCAAGATCATCTCTAATGAATCAAGCAACTTATAGGGTGAGTCCAACAAAATATGCAAAATTAAATAAATAGATTACTAAATTACTAATAAATAAGGTGCTAAGGGAGAGTATGAGTCCTTGCGCAACACCAACATTTTTAATTGTAAATAAGGATGGAGGATGAAGAAAAGATGAAGGAAATTATTGTTTGGCTTACTATAAAAATCATTACAAAGATAAGAAGTTTCCATGTTTTAGCAACTTTTTATAGATTTAAAAAAAAAAAATTATAATAGTATTGTGGAACCAATAATAGATTGCATGAGAAGGGAGGAATTTGCATGGACTAGAGTAGCTACAAAAATATTTGAATTTTTAAAGAAGATTATAGAAAGACCAATTTTAACATTACTACATTTTAATAAAGGGTTTAAGGTTAATTTTGATGCTTTATTTGTTGTAATTAGTGCCATGTTGAGTCAAGAAGGAAAGCTAATAGCATATTTTAGTAAAAAATTGAATTAGGTAAGAAAAAATTATTCCACTTATGATGTTGAAATTTATGCAATTGTACAAGAACTAAGACATTAGAGGTATTACTTGGTACCTAAGGAGTTTATCCTATTTAAAAATCATGAGGTTTTTAAGTATGTCAATACATAAAAAAAAGTTGAATAGTAGGCATGCAAAATGGGTTTCCTTTTTATAGGGGTATACTTTTGTGTTGAAACATAAATCAGGAAAATAGAATAAGTTAGCTGATGCAATGAGCAGAAGTGTAACATTATTACCTACTATGGTGAGTGAAGTAGTTGGATTTGAAGCTATCTAATAATTATATGATATTGATGCATATTTTTTTAAGGTAGTTGAGAAGTATAGGAGTCTATAAATATGTCAAAAGGTTAGAATAATATGAATTTAAAGATAAAATTAATGCAATAAAATGAATTTAAAAAATAGCTTAATTATATAGATAAAGTGAAAAAAAAATGTCACATTTTATATGAGTTTCTTAACAATATAGCTCAAAGGAATATGTGGAGATAAGGATCCTTATCCCCTAGTTAGAAATAATCCATGTGTGCTCATGTAATATATAGATATAAGTGTATGTGATTATGTAAGATCAATCATTTCCATAACAAGTAAAAATAGTTAATATTTAAGAGTAAGAAAGTAACATGTTTTAAGGTCATGAATTAAAATGAGAGTGATACAAAGCATTTATCATGGTAAGATAGTGGTCAAAGATGTGTAGATAAGAAGACAAAAGAAGTAAAAATATGAGTAAATAAAAATCATGGTCTACAAGGATGATCAATTAGAAAACATATGCACATATGTATATAATAATATAATATTAGAATGGATGAGAAATTAGGAAAACATTAATAATTTATTTATATTAGGCTATACTCTAAACCAATTGTGGTAAGATTGCATATGGGTATAGGATAATCTTCTATGAGCTTTCTCCACTTTGTTATTTTATTTTAGATAATTTACCATGAATGGTTCGATGTCTACAATCATGCCTTAATTTCAAATATTATGGTTGTAATTTTAAACACACACACACACACACACACACACACACACACACACACACACACACACATAATGTATCTATGCATTCAGTGATAATAAAAATATTTTTTGGATTTATTAAAGAGATATGTAAGATGAAAAGGGATTAATTTTTCTATACGCATATCTCATGGAAGGTTGCTTTGATTGTGAAAAATATCTAAGCCATGTTTTGTAGATATATTTTAATTTTTAACTCATGCCAAAGAGGAGAGATTTGGAGACCTAGAATTTTGTAGTTGGGAAGTAAAATTGAAATTATTAATATGATGCTTAGGGTTTTGAACACATGCAATATAGTCTTCAAGCGATGTGACCCTTAGAAATAAATACCATGATTTATAATGTTGGTGTTGTTAACTAATACTACAACAAGTTGCTATGATTTTATTCAATTTTCTATCTTGAACTATAGGCTTTCCTTTATCTTCTTTATACTTTTGTTACGTTTATCATTATTATTATTTTAAATACATAAATACTCTCCTAGACTAATAAATGTGAGCATGTTATGAAATAAGTATGCATTTGGGTTGATAGGGTTGAAATTAAACTCACATAGTGTTTAATATGTTGTATTTTTCATATCATCATCATCATCATCACTATAATACAAATATGTCACTATGCAATTAAGAACTTTCAAATTGATACAAAGTGGGAGGTTTAGGATTTTATCCTATTTTTAGATGGTAATTTGTAATGCATAAGTTTATCTTCTCTAATAATCATAGTTGGTGAGTTATCATTCTCTTTACATGATTTAACTGCCTCATGTGCATGCATTTAATATAATATAATAGTTTGTGATGAAGGAATGATATTATGATATTACAATTTTGATTTTCATTTTTTCCTATTACTATATTGAGTCATTTTACAATATCTAAAAATGTTAAAATCTATTATTTTTGTATAATAATAGCCTTAAATCATGAATTCGATACATATGTGTAATTTTGATGGTACTACTTCCATTATACGCATCTAACGTTACTTGAAAATCATGTTAAATGTAACTAATAAGGTGTACTATGGAAGGTAATAGGTCATATCTTGGGAAATAATTTCACATCCAATGGTATGGTCCCAGTTGTTTTATGTGGGGTGTTATCAAATATTTTTATGATTTAATGTTATTTATGAATAGTAAGTAAGCTAATCACCACTTTTATTCAAATTATAGTTTTTAATACAAATTCAAACCAAAACATTATATACCAACACAATTTTGAAAAAGTTGATTTGCATTTGAATTAAAATTAAATAATGGAAATATTTTATCTTTAATGTGCTTAGGAGATAAGTATTTTATATCCAAGTCCATAAATTTATATACATCCTTGAAGTTATTGATGATAGAAGAAAAATATTCTGGTTTTATAGCACTTCAAATATTGGTTTCACATAAGGCCTCATATAGGATCTCCTTTCAAATTGTTTATCTCTTTATGAACTCAAACATAGAAATCTTGGCATGGGTATTCCTTTATTGATCAATAATTTCATATTATCTAGGTTGATTGGATTTTGTTTATGGAGATTAAGGGGCTTGAGGAGGACCATGTTGATGACCTTTGTTGTGAGGTACCTTTCCTCTCCCAGTAGTGAATAGATGAAACACAAGAGCCAATATAATTATTTTGAAAATACTAGGGGTGGGATGGTAACTAGCATATATTTAAGGGGTGGAGGAATCGACTGATACATCCATGTATTATGGAATCTATTAGAAATAAAAGTCAACTCGTATTATATGTTTAAGAAATATAACTTGACGAAGGCTCCCAATTGTTAATCTTCAAGTTTAGCCTTATTATGTTTTGAATTCTATATATTTTTATTATGTCCCAATTTTTGGCACAAAGAGGCCACATATACTTTCATCTTATCCTTAGAACATTTTTAGTTTAGGTCACTAAAATTAATCAACAAATAGGTTTTCATCTATATATACAAATATGTAGTACATATGCATTTTTCCAATTTTTTTGAAAAATAATTAAGTATTTTTTAGTATTTTTTTAAAGGTTTTTTGGGTCAGCTAGTGGGACACAATATATATCCAGTAATATGCCACCATTTGTGTGAATTTTTTGAATTAGGTGCAATAAATTCATATTAATATTTTTTGAATTCTTTTACTATGTATCCCCATTTATATAAATATCTCAATCCAAAATTGAAATGTATTGAATTTGTCTCTTTGGTTTAGTGATAAATTTGGTAGAAAAAAGATTAATTGAGGGTAGAAAAATATGCTAATTTTCTGGAGGACATAACATTTGACCCATAGCTCTACTTGAGCTCTTCCACACACCAAAATGACCATCCTTAAACTTTTGTTTCTGTCCTAAGCCACCCTATCGACTTAGATTTATTTTCAATATTTTTTAGATGCTGTAGATGATCATCTAAGGGTCTAAATTACCATTTTATGATTTTTTAAGAAATTTCTATTTTTAAAAATTATATATTATTACGACTAGATGTCAATTTATTTTGAATTCCATACCATAGGCTAATTATAGTGTTTAGTGTATTTTAGGATATTTTTAAATATGTGAGTTCTTGAATATTAAACTTACTAAAAATAACTACTAAAAATATACATAATTTTTTTAGATTTTATTTTTTTGCATGCTGACTCTAATTTTAGGTTGAGACTTATTTAAGCATGGTTTTGGTTTGTAATTAATTGAATTCATTCAATATGAATCAATATAAGTTATTATTTATAGAAGCTTTTCTTATTAGTAATTTATTTTCTTGATAGTTTTTGGATTCATTATCTGGTATCAGAGCAAGTTCAAATCTTGGAGGAGTAAGACATGGTGAGAGGAAAAAGAGGTATTACAAAAATGAAAAAGAATATACAAGAGATATAGAGGAAAGTGGAATAACTAATTGATATTATCACCAATTAAAAAAGCAGGCAAGGTGGTGATAAGGTGGACGTAGATCACGATAAATGAATTCAACAAGAAGAAGAATAGAATGAGAAGCCACCATCAATGGAAGAGAGGATGGTTTGAAATTTAGATAAAATAAATTGAAGAATCAAGGTTGTTGTTCCATATGATGGAGATAGTTTAAAACTAAAGGAGTTGATAGATTAGATGAATAACATGGAGAATTTCTTTGAGTGGAAGACTATGCGAGAAGATATGAAGGTAAAGTTTACATGCACAAAATTAAAATGTGATGCAATGATTTGGTGGGATCACTTATAAAAATAGAGATAAAGAAAAGATAATGAGATTATTAATTCATGAAAAAACATAGAGAAGAGGCTGAGGGAGAAATTTCTTCCTATGGATTATGCACAAACCCTATATAGAAGATTTTAGAATTTGAGGCAAAAATATCACAGTATATAAGAATATATAGATGAGTTTTATAAACTTTCAATATGAGTGGAGCATGATGAAAAAAAAGATAAGTTGGATCTAAGGTATGCAAATGGTTTGAAATTTTATAATCAAAATGAATTAAGCATACGTAGAATACTTTTCATGGAAGAGGCCTATCAATTAGCTTTGAAGGCAGAAAAAAACAAAATAGACAAAATTTTAGAAGGATGTCTCTTGGTCCAAAAAGAGGTGGATCCCCTCCAATAATAGGATGGGGTGGGTTTAATACTACTATAGGTGGGTATAATAGCAATATAGGTGAATCATCATGTGGTGTAGAAAGGAAAGATAATAATAGCCAAGGGTTTCAATACCAACAAAGAGGAAGATGACTTTAGAGAGGATGAGGTTATGGTGGTGATAGAGGATGGTTTTTGAATCAATGTATATCTTATGATTGTTATAGATGTGGAGAAGAAAGACACGTATCATTTGAGTGTCCACACCATCAAGATCAAGAAAGGTGGCAAGAGGATCATCCAAGAGTGAATCTAGTTGAGGTTGAGATAGAAGAGCAAAATACTGAAGTTGCAACCTCTAGATGTTCAAGAGAATGTCATGATCAGAAAAAAAGATCACTCCAAGGAAGGAACAAGTTTATAATAAAGAAGATGTTGATGTATGGTTGCGATAAAATATTTTCTGAACAAGATGTACTTAGGGTGAAAAGGTAAGAAAAGTAATTATAGATGGTAGTAGTTGTGAAAATATGGTTTCTAAAGAAATGAAAGAAAAACTAAATATGCAATGTAAAAAAACATCCTAATCATTATCATATTTTGGGGTTTAAGAAATGGAATTAGTTTATAGTATATAAAATGTGTTTAATCAAGGTTTTTATAGGAAAAAGTTATAATGATCAAATATGGTGTGATGTTATTCTGATGGATTCATGCTATTTTTGATTAGGAAGACAGTGGAAATTTGATAGGATTTTTACACTGTTCAACTATCTTTCCAAAATATGGATCAGTATCATATAATTCTTTGATAGCTTCAAATCCAACTACTTCACTCACCATAGTAGTTAATAACACTACCCTTCTACTTAATGCATCAACTACTTGATTTTTTTTTTGGATTCATGTTTCAACACAAAAGTATACCCCTGCAAGAAAGAAACCCACTTTGCATGCCTACTATTAAACTTCTTTTGTGTATTTACATACTTCAAAGCTTCATGATCTGTAAATAGTATAAACTCTTTGCCTCCAATGTCTTAATGCATGTACAATTGCATAAATTTCAACATCATAAGTAGTATACTTTGTTCTTATCTCATTCAATTTCTCACTAAAATATGTTATTGGATTTCCTTCTTGACTCATCACAACACCAATTCCCAAAAATAAAGAATCATAATCAACCTCAAAGACTTTCTTAAAGTCTGATAATGTAGAAATTGGCCTTTTTATAATATTCTTCAACATTTCAAAGATTTATGTGATTGCTCTAGTCCATGCAAATTCTTTCCCTCTCATGCAATCTATAATTGGTGCCACAATACTATTAAATTTTTTAATAAATTTTTTGCAAAAAAATTCTAAACCATGTAAAATTTTTACCTCTGTAATACATTTTGGAATAGGCCACTCAACAATTACCTTTATCTTTTCCTCATCCATTTTTACACCATCTGCTAAAACTATAAATCCTAAAAATACCAAACTATTTTTTATAAACTTACACTTCTTAAAATTTGCATACAACTTCTCCTTTCTTAACAAATCCATTACCATTCTCAAATTTTGTAAGTGTTCTTCTTTAGTCTTACTGAATATCAAAATATCATCAAAATAAATAACTACAAACTTAACAATATATTCTTATAGCACTGTATTCATTGCCCTCATAAATGTGCTAGGTACATTAGATAACCTGAATGGCATCACCATCCACTTATATAATCCATCCCTAGTCTTAAATGTAACTTTCCACTCATATCCTTCACAAATTCAAATATGATAATAGCCACTCCTTATATCAATTTTGGTAAAATATTTTTCTCTTACAAGCACATCCATCATATCATCTAAATGAGGTATATAAAACTTATACTTTATTGTAATTTTATTAATTGCTTTACTATCCACACACATTCTCCATCCTCTATTTTTATTTTAAGTTAGTAATGTTGGTGTTGTACATGGACTCATACACTCCCTTATTACTTTATTCCTTATCAATTTAGTAACCTATTTATTTAATTATGCATGTTATGTTGGACTCATCATATAATCTGCTTGATTAGGTAGAGCTGATATTGGAATCAAATCAATGAGATGATGAATATCTCTCTCCAGTGGTAAACCATCTGGTAACTCATCAGGAATAAAATATACATATTCTTTAAACACTCTTACTTCTCTTATTGGTATTGGGACCATTTTTTTCTTCATTCTTTGCCAGTATTTCATAATAGCAACCTGCTACCTTCATATCTTGGATAAATTATTTAGTACAAAGCATGCTTTCTATATTCTTGTCCTCTTCCAGAATTAACAAAACTACCTTTGTACCACCTTTAAAAAAATGATGTATGTTTCTCCATCATGAACTACTTTCCTATCAAATTGCCATGGTCTCCCTAATAACACATGACATGCATCCATTAGAATAACATCACACCATATTTCATCATTATAAGTATTTCCTATAGAAAACTTTATTAATCACCTTTTATCTACTGTAACCTCATTCCCTTTCTTAAACCATGAAATATGATAAGGGTTAGGATACTTTTCACATTGCATATTTAGTCTCTCAATCATTTCTTTAGAAACCATATTTTTAAAACTACCACCATCTATAATTACTTTGCATACCTTTCCATCTAAAGTACATCTTGTTTGAAAAATATTTAATCACAACCATGCATCATCACATTCCTTATTTTGCACTTGAAATTCCCTTGGAATGTTTATGGTTTTTCTCATCATGAGATTCTCTCCAATGTTAGCTGGTGCAACTTCAATATTATGCTCTTCTATTGCAATCTCAACTAGATTTATTCTTAGATGATCTTCTTACCTCCTTTCTTGATCTTGATAGTTTGAAAACTCAAATGTTCTATGCCCTTATTTTTCACACCCATAATAGACATAAGATCTACCTTGATTTGGAAACCATCCTCTAGCACCATCATAACCTTATCCTCTTTGAAATCCTCTCCCTTTTTGTTGGTATTAAAACCCTTGCCTATTATCATCTTGCCTTTCTGAACCATGTGATGTTTCACCTTTATTGGCATTAAATACACCTATAGTGGTATTAAACACACCTCTTCTTCTTATTGGAGGTGATCTACCTATTTTTTGACAAATACATGTCCTAAAATTCTGTGTATTTTGTTTTTCTTCTACCTTCAAAGCTAATTGATAAGCCTCATCCATGTTAAGTATTCTATGCATACTTAATTCATTTTGAATAGAAAATTTCAAACCATTTACATAACTTATAGCCATATACTCTTCTATTTCATCATGTTCCACTCATATGGAAAGCTTGAAAAATTCATTTGTATACTCTTGTATAGTATGATATTTTTTCTTAAAATTCTAAAATCTTCTATATAGGGTTTGTGCATAATCCATAGGAAGAAATTTCTTCCTTAGCTTCTTCTTCATGTTTTTCCATGAATTAATCTTCTCTTTACATCTTCTCTATCTCTCTTTCTATAGGTGATCCCACTAAATCATTGCATGACCTTTCAATTTTGTGCATGCAAATTTTACCTTCTTGTCTTGTCTTAAAGTCTTCCACTCAAAGAATTTATCCATGTTATTCATCCAATCTATCAACTCCTCTAGTTTTAAACTACCTCCATAATCTAGAACATCAAACTTGATTCCTTCATTTCTTCCTTCTAAATCCTAAACCATCCTCTCTTCCATCGATGGTGGCTACTCTTGTTCTTCTTCTTCTCGATGAATTTCTTCATCATGATCTTTGTCTTCCTCATCACCACCTTGTCTCCTTGCTTGATTGGTGATAACCTCTATTAATTGTTGAAATTACCTTTGCATTTCCTATATATTTTGGTTATTCTGTGCCATACCTTCTCATCCTCTTGTCATTATTCTATCATACAAGATTGAAACTTGGCTCTGATACCAGATAATGAACCCAAAAACTAACGAGAATAAGAAAATTACCAATAGGCTAAGATCTTGAAACAATACTTAGAATTGATTTGTATCAATTTATTGAAATAATTATAAACCCACACCATGTTTAAATAATCCCTAACTCATAATTTAGAGTTTACATGGAAAATTAAAAAAAATAAAAATAAAATCTAAAGAAAATGCCTATTTTTAAAAACTCTTGAAATAGCCCAAAAATCTCCTGAAATATCCTAAACACTATAATTAGACTATGGGATGAAATTCAACTGAAGTTCATATCTAGTTATAATAATATATAATTTTTAAAAATAGAAAAAACCCCAAAAAATCATTAAATCACAATTCCAAACCCTTATATGATCACGTATGGCCTCTAAAAAATATCAAAAACATTCCTAAGAAGGTAGAATTGCCTAGGGACATTAACATACTTTTTGAGATGATCATTTTGTCATGTGGAAGAGCTCAAATGGAGCTACGGGTCAGAAGTTATGGCCTATAGAATGTTTTCATATTTTTCATGCATTAGATATGTTTTAAGGTGCAAGATATGTCAGGTGGCTAAAGGACATGCACATAATACTGGGTTATACATGTCATTACTTGTTTCAAAAGGACCATGGATAAATTTGAGTATGGATTTTGTGTTGGGATTACCAAACACACAAAGAGGTAATTCTTCAAATGTTTTTCACAGATAGATTTTATAAAATGGTTGATTTCATTGCATGTAAGAAAATGAATGATGCCACTAGAGTTGCAAAATTATTTCTTAAGGACATTGTGAGATTACATGTTATTCCAATAAATATTACTTTAAATAGTGACATGAAATTTCAAAGTCATTTTTGAAGGATTTTATGAGATAAGGTGGGTGCTAAGATAAAATTTAGTAGTGCATATGACCCGCAAATAGATAGACAAATAAATTTTTTGAATAGGAGCTTGGGAATTTGTTCAAATCCATAGTGGGAGAGAAGCCCAAAAAATGGGACTTGGCTTTACCACAAGTTGAATTTGCATATAATAGTTCAGTGAATAAATCAACATTATTTCAAATTTTTTATGGGAGAAATATATGGGTATTTAATATTTTGTATTAATATGAATTGTAAATTGAATTAGTGAAGACACATAAGCATTTTCAGAGTATATATAGTAGTTGTAAGGAGTAAGAAGAAATTTATATGAAAGTAATGATATATATAAATCAAAAACATATGTTAGAAGAAGATCTCAGGTATTTGAAGGAGATATGGTAATGTTCTACTTGAGAAAATAAATATTTCCAAAAGGCACGTACAACACATTAAAGATCAAGAAATCTAGACCATGCAGAATTGTGAAGAAAATCAATGATAATGTTTATTAGGTGCATTTACCACATAATTATGATACCTCTCTAGTATTTAATGTTTTAGATTTATATGAATTCTATGGAGAAGAAGATGAAGGTGATGAATGTGAAGCCGTAAATTGGCAACAACAGGTGCCAAAGAAGAAGGAAAAAATAGTGCATGTTTTGGATATGAAGACAGTGAGCAAAAGGCAAAGGAATTATAATAGGTATCTGGTGCAGTCAAAAGGATTATAGCAACAAGACAACACTTATATTATAGAATGGGAGCTGAAGAAGACCAATAAATAAAAATGGTGGAAGTACAATCATGGCAACTCGTAAGAGCTGAGTTATTTTCAACTAAATGATAATTGATGTAGAGAAAATAGGTCAATCTTCTGAAGGCCATAACTTTTGACTCGTAGCTTCACTTGAGCTTTTTCACAAGCTTAAATGATCATCTTGAAATTTTAATTGTTTTAATAAGCCACCCTATCTATTTATATTTGGTTTCAATATTTTAGTGGCAATACGTTATCATTTAAGGGTCCAAAATTACCACTTAATGAATTTTTAGGGAATTTTCTATTTTTGAAAATTGTATATTTTTAGGACCAGATGTCAAATTCAATTGAATTTAGTCCCATATGATAATTATAGTGTTTATATTATTTTAGAATATTTTTAGAGCTATGAGTGCTTGCATACAAAACTTACTAAAAATAGCAGTTGGAAAAAATAGACATTTTTTTGAGATTTTAGTTTTTTTTCAAATTTTTGCATGTGAACTCTAATTTTGATTTGAGGCTTGTTTAATAATGGTTTGGGTTTTTTATTATTTTAATTCATTCAATGTGAATCAATATAAGTTATTATTTTTAGAAGCTTTGCCTATTAGTAATTTATTGTCTTGATAGTTTTTGAGTTCATTAATAATCCTTACTAGGAGTGCAGTTAGGGTTTTTGGGATGATTTAGAATATAACATTCAAATAATAATGAAAAATAAAACATATACATGAATAAGGATAAACCTTAAAATCAAAAGAAACATAAATGGATAGAAAATAATTTTGAAAAACCATAATGATGAAATCAAAAACCCTAGAAGAATGAAACCCCAATGTATACAAAGGGTTTTAAATACTTCAATCAGTGTATGGATTTACCAATATGTATTTCCTTAATTTGGTTTTAGAATCCATAATAGGATATAATCTAGTAGATTAATTGAGTTTGATAGTTATGAAAATGATGCATGAATATGAATGTAAAAGTAATCAAACTAATTGAAATGATATGACAAGTTGAATATACTAGATATATTAAACTAAACAAAAGGATGATTGATTCTATTTATTATTTTAATGTATAACTATGAATATATTTTATAAGTGAAAAAGGGGTATAATTTGGCATGTGATTTGTTTGGTTCAATAAATATGTTTCTTCTTATGCAGGGTTATTTTTGTCAATCTGGGTTAATATTGGTTGTTGATACTAACATGTGCTAATTGGTTTTGACTTTCGATAAAATATGGATCAATAATCACCTTCACTTATACATGAAACCTATATATGTGTATGATTCTAAACCCTAATTATGCTCACAACTCATCAAATTGACAAAATTCACCCTGAAACCCAAAGCATGCTTGTGAGGGTTATAAACCTAAAAAAAAATCTATTTGTAAATATTTAACCCCAATCATAATATTTTTTATGATTGAGCACTTCCTTACTATGTTTTACTCTTAAGTAATGAAATCAACTCTGACCTAGTATGATTTAAAAAAAAACTATCCTTCATTATAGACATGCAACTAATGATTTTTTTAATACTAGATAGTGTTTTATTGGAATTAGATTTAGTTTTCTTCTAAAGTTACTTTTGATGTATCCTAGATATCAAATCACAATTTAGGAAGAATATGGTAAATTTGATCAATGTTTAATAGTTCATAGATGTGTATCTGATAATTTAAAAATCCATTATTAATTTATACCTTTATCTATATTTATATGAGTCTAATTAGGTAGTTTATCATGCCACTAAAATGTTAGCTAGATGAAATGACCATGATCTTAGATTTTATTTTAAATATTAGTCGATGTTGACATAGGTTCATGCCATATATCTCACATCATTCTAGATTAGATATATTAACCCAATCTAATTATACTAACTCATGTAAAAGTGGAATGAAATGAAGGTTTAGAGATGTTTTTGTATGATAGTAAGTAGGTTGGAAACATACAATGGGTTTATTATAGGTGTGTAATAATAGAATTAAAGTATCAAATTTATAAGGTAGAACATCAGTTTGAGAGAATGGTAGTTAGGATAATATGTTGGCATGCAATTAATACTTGGTAAATGTATGTCATACTTATCATTTTAAATTACATTATACAATATTTTACTATACAAATGTATTCTAAATAAAATTCAGTTATATATAGTCTCTCACCTCCCACTATTTCTATATTTTTATATCTAACCTCTACTACCACCACTTGTATTGTCCTACATGCACCCATGATACTACAAACTATCACCCAACCTATATCACCACTACTAGTTATTGTCCTACCTCCACCCCTACTTCTATTAGATCTTATCTAGTGTTTTCTACCACTATTGGTTGTTTTCCTAAATATGCTTCTACTCATGCAGCCTACCTATTATCTCCTACAGAATATAGTACTGCTCTAAGATACAATCCACTAATTATGGGGACTACCCCTATCATGTTCCCACTCTAGCTCAGTCTAGCAGAGACATATGAGTCAACTTATTATAGGGTCTTGCAGGTTGACAGGGTTGGATAGAGACCCAGTTTGGTTATTCAGTGTTGGGGACTTGGTGTTCTAGCAGTTATTGATTAGTTGGGAGACATTCCTTATTTTTAGGACGCAGTTCCTACATTTATGGGGGTTATTCCTACTTTTTAGGAGGTATGATCATGCCCAGGGTTGAGACTCCATGAGATTACTCTTTGGGTTACGTTTCAGAGGGATAGGGCTTGTTTCCTAGATTTTAGGAGCATCCCTAGATTTTAGGGATGAGACTGCCAGTGGATCCTTGATTTCTGACTTTAGTCATAGACAGGTGACAAGATGATTTGTTGGTTCGTGATGTCAGTTGGACATTTTGTGGCTACTTGGGTTATATTTTTAATATTTCCTAAGTTTCCATCTTTTTTTCAAATAAGGCTAAGTTTATAGCCATTTTGGTGTAATAAGGGGGTTTTAGCCTCATCTGGATGCGTGCACTAGGGTGTAATAGCTCGTTGGAAAGGTCTCAGACTTTCCTAAATATTTTGTTCTTGATTCAGAACCTTTCGGTGGATAGATCACTTTTAATGTGGAAAAAGGATCAATTTCTATGCACTTGGCTTCTTAAAATGGAATTATAACAAATTATGACTTAAGCGCTCCATGGATCACTTTTAGGGTTCAACTTAATGGGAAGAGGTTATAAGAGGTAAAAAGAAGATTATAATGATTATTATTGACATATTATATTTTTTTTGTGGAGTGTGCTTTGGACTCTGGAGGAGTTTTAGCATTGGGATGCCAAACCCCAATTACTGGCCTATTTGGGACATAGCCCCCATACATTGGATTGTGTTCATTCAGATTCATTGGGAGATTTTTCTATGTTCCTTTGGTTCCTAATTTGATTCAATTTCTAGAATTTTGCCCATACGTAATTTGATTTGGCTGTACTTGGGTTTTAATTTCATAAGTTATTTATGTTATTGCATTTCAATTATTTACTTGTTGCACAATTCATCAAAAACACCAAAAAAACAAAAGAAAAACAATCAAACCCTTCTGCAATTTTATGTCTACTATCGGAAGAAAACATTCAAAAATAGGAAAACACAATTTCAGAATACAAAATTACAACAGATCTATAGAAGGGATCCATCAGGGATCTTTCAGTGGTATCAGAGCCTTTGACCTACTAGCTTGTGGGGTTCAAAGAATTGTTTTCATGCATTTGGGAAGAGCTGATATAAATAGATATTATACATGCAGAAGAGCTCAGTACAAGCGGGAGTTTGGGCCAGAATAGGAACCTATCATGGCAAAAGAACAGGTGGACACTAGGAGAAATCAAGATGAGATAGAGAGAGAGAGATGATGAGGACTCTCATCACTACTCAACCCAAGATTGTTCAGGTCCTAGACCGATTACAGGATACCTTGGAGTGATTGGAGATAGGTAAACATAGAGGCAGGTAGAGTAGATCTATTTTAGTAGTAGATAGTTAGTGTAGCCATCATTCCCATTCTTCAGTTGGGAGCTCCCTTCATTCCTCCAGGCAAAATGGCCATCATATACCTACTCCAAATAGACCATTGCTTCCTTAGTTTGTACCTGGTGAACAACCAACACAGGTGGAGCCACCATATATTGGGTTCCAGGAGTCCATTTTGGTAGCTATAGTGGAGTGGAGAGCTTTACCTCCTGAGGTTAGGGGCATCTTCCCTCTTCCCTAATATTGTGCATAGCATAGAGATACAACTAGGTTCAGGGGAGATCATGGTAATAGACCACCACAGTAGCAACAGAATCATGACCTCGATAGAGATACTAGGAAGATTACATTGGCCCCATATAATGGCTCTAGAAACAGTAGTGCAAGAGCTTGGGTCCACAAGCTGGACATATATCTTTCCTTGAGGCCCATGCCTGAGCGTGAGGCTATTTAGTTTACGGTGTTGCATTTAGAGGGGATTGCATATGATTGGTGGAACCATGGATTGGTCACCCAGGATCACGCCTTAGTTCACTCCTATGCTGAGTTCACTAAATGACTCATTGCACTGTTTGACCGTAAGGATACAGAACTTTACTACAGGGAGTTGGCTCATCTTAGACAGACTGGTCACGCAGAAGCTTATATTAATGAGTTTCAGTGCATTGTAGTTATGGTACCTGATATGCCCTAGAGATGGAGTGTGATGTTATTTATTGAGGGATTACAAGATAGACTTAAGGGCCTAGTTCGTGCTTTCCAACCAATAACTCTTAAGGAGGCTATCAATGTGACATTGAGACTGGATATTGTTCCCACTTCTTATTAGGCAGATAAGAAACCATTTAGAGATTCACAACCTACACAGAAGGCCAATACGTCACAGAACAAAGGAGGGACTTCATCTAAAACCCCTTGGATGAATCAGGAGATGAGGAATGAATTGAGGAGGAAAAAGTTATGTTTTTCTTGCAAAGATCCATGGGATCCAAGACACCGTTGCATGGGTAAAAGAAAGGTTCATTTGATTGAGATGACTTTTGAGTTAGGGGATGAGGAGGTTCCTAATACTGATATTGAGGATAGTACAAAGGATGTTGAGCAGGTTCAGACATAGTTAGAGTTAGACACCCCTGAGCCTTTGGTGTCAGCCAAAGTAGCTATGGCTACCCTCTCTAGTTATCCTAAGTTTCATGCCTTTCGATTGAAAGGTAAACTTAAGGGTAAGCGGGTCAACAACTTGGTAGACACAGGTGCTATGCATAACTTTATTGATCAAAAATTAGTTGAGAGGTGTGGCTTACAGTATGAGGAGTTTGGTGGTTTTGGAGAGAAGGTATCAGATGGTGCAATTTTGGGTTATACCAAATGGATTTCGTAGCTTAGTATTCATATTGGAGATTATACTTTGACTGATGATTTTTATGTGCTTCCTATAGAGGATTATGATGTGGTTTTTGGCATGTAGTGGTTACAGGGTATTGGGCATTACATTATTGATCACCACCGTATGCAATTAGAGTTTCTTTCTAGAGGGAAGAAGGTCATTTCGAGGGCAGGTTTAGATGGTGGGCCTAGAGAGGTGACTTCTTGCAGGATGGAGACTATCCTTAGGCATAATGATGTACTCTAGGCTACACATTGTTTGGTTAAGTCCAAAACACCCACACCTCAGGATGGTCGTGTGTTTCATGTGGACATTCAGTCAGTTATGGATTGTCATGATCGAGTATTTGGTGATATACCTCCTGAAGTGCCACCAGATAAAGGTTTTAAGCATGGTATAGAGTTGGAGGAGGGAGCAAAACCAGTGATTACTACCCCATATCATCATCCTAGAGCTTATAAGGATGAAATTGAGAAGACTATTCATGAATTGTTGGATATGGGTTTCATTCGGCCTAGTTCCAGCCCCTTTGCCTCTTCTGTAGTGTTGGTTAAGAAGAAGGATGGGACTCTACAGATGTGTGTAGATTATAGAGCCTTGAACAAGAAGACAATAAAAAATAGATATCCTATTCTGTGCATAGATGAGTTGTTGGATGAGCTACATGGGGCTCTCTATTTCTCTAAGATTGATCTTCATTCTGGCTACCATCAGATTCGTGTACGAGTAGAGGATGTACACAAGACTACTTTTCATTGTCACTATGGGAACTATGAGTTCCTTGTAATGCCTTTTGGCCTTACCAATGCACCAGCTACTTTCCAGTCATGTATGAACCATATCTTCAACAAGCAGTTGAGGAAGTTGGTTCTAGTATTCTTTGATGATATATTGATTTATAGTGATACTTGGGAGGATCACCTCAGACATCTTGAGGAGGTACTTAGCATAATGGAGGACCAGTCTCTATTTGCTAAGCTCTCTAAATGTGAGTTTGGATTTAGGGAGGTATTATATTTGGGACATGTGATCAGTGCTAATGGGGTTAAGGTGCATGAGGAGAAGATTCAGGCAATTCAGAATTGGCCTGTCCCTCAGAACATTACTGAGCTACGTGGATTCCTTGGATTGTGTGCTTATTATAGAAGATTTGTTAAGGGGTTCTCTCAGTTAGTAGTACCTTTGATATATCTTACTAAGAAAGGAGCCTTCATATGTACAGAACAAGCACAGGGGGTCTTTGATAGACTCAAGGAGGTTATGAGCACTTGTCCTGTTTTGGCACTACCTGATTTTTCACAACCATTTCTCCTAGAGTGTGATCCTTTGGGATTGGGTATAGGAGCCATGTTGATGCAGAACAAACATCCCATTGCCTATGAGAGTATAAAGTTGCAAAATAATGAAAGGTTGTACTCTACTTATGACAAGGAAATGTTTGTTATCATGCATGCGTTAGCTAAGTTCAGACAATATCTTGTTGGCAGCAAATTTGTGCTAAGAACTGACCACAATAGTCTGAAATATTTCTTAAATCAGATAGAGCTCAATGATAGACATCAAAAATGGATTAGCAAAATTCAGGCTTATGACTTCGATATCAAATTCATAAAGGGAAAGAATAATACTGTGGCTGATGCACTCTCTAGGAAACCTTCATTAGCTGCCCTTTGCTCATTGAGTGAGATTTCAGTGGATTGGAAGGCTCAAATCTTAGTTGAGTACTCCAAGAATCAGCATGCTTGTGAGATCATGGAGGGTTTGGTAGTGGATGATAGATATAGTGTGGTAGATGACATTATCTACTACAAAGGCAGGGTTTATCTTGTTCTAGGTTCACAGTTGAAGGAACAAATTTTGCAGGCTCATCATGATACTCCTATGGCAGGACATCCAGGATATGTGAAGACTTATAGGGTGATTTGAGAGAGATTCTCATGGAAGGGTCTCAAAGATGATGTTTTGAGGCATGTTCGGGAGTGTGTGACTTGTCATCAGAACAAGTCTGAGCATACTTACCCTGCTCGATTATTGTAGCCCTTACCTATACTAAAACAGAAGTGGACAAGGATTTCAATGGATTTCATTACAGGTCTTCCTCTGGTTCAGGGGAAAGATTGTATTTATGTTGTTGTGGATAGGCTAACAAAGTATGCCCACTTCTTTCCCATTGCACTAGATTTTTTAGCATCACAGGTGGCTGAGTTATTTTTTAGAGAGGTGTTTAGACTCTATGGTCTTCCCAAGATGATTGTGAGTGATAGGGATAACAGGTTCATGAGTTCCTTTTGGCAAGAACTTTTCAGGCTTATAGGCACTATGTTGACATCTAGTTTTAGTTACCACCCTCAAACAAATGGGCAGATCGAAATAGTCAACAAGTGGGTTGAGGGATATTTGTGTAACTATGTGTCAGGGCAGCAAAAGGCATGGGTACATTGGTTGTATTTGGGTGAGTATTGTTATAATACTACGCACCATATGTCCATTGGCATGATACCTTTCAGAGCTCTCTATGGATATGAGGCATTATCTTTCATTGATTTGGCATTTAGTGACAGTAGAGTCCCCTTGGCTCAGGATTGGTTACAAGAGAACTAGGATGTCATGAGATCTCTCAAAGAGAATTTACAGTAGGCCCAAAATCAGCAAAAGATGTATGCTAATAGGCACTGGATTGAGAGAGCATTTGAGGTGGATGATATGGTCTTTCTACGCTTACAACCATATCAGTAGAGCACCCTAAAAAGGGGGGAGCTGAGAAGCTCAAACCACGTTTCTATGGTCCATACAGAGTACTCAGGTGAGTGGGAGAGGTTGCATATGAGGTTGAGTTACCGCCTGGTAGGAGAATTCATAATTTATTTCATGTATCTTGCCTGAAAAAGGCCACTGGGCAGCATATTATAGTTTCACCCGAGTTACTTCTTATGGATGAGGAAGGTAAATTGATTTTGGTTCCTGATGAGATTCTTGAGGTAAGGGAACGATGACTGAGAAGATGGGCGATTCAAGAGTATTTGGTTCGATGGAGAGATCTTCCCATAGAGGATGCCACTTGGGAGGGTGAGAGCATTTTACAGCATCCAACACTATAGTTGCTTGTGGGCAAGCATCTCCGAGAGGGGAGGACTGTCATGTCCCCACCCTAGCTCAGTCTAGCAGAGACATGTGAGTCAACTTATTATGGGGTCTTGTAGGTTGACAGGGTTGGATAGAGACCCAGTTTGGTTATTAAGTGTTTGGGACTTGGTGTTCTTGCAGTTATTGATTAGTTGGGAGACATTCCTTATTTTTAGGAGGAAGTTCCTACATTTATGGGGGTTATTCCTACTTTGTAGGAGGTATGATCATGCCCAGGGTTGGGACTCCATGAGATTACTCGTTGGGTTCGGTTTCAGAGGGATAGGGCTTGTTTCCTAGATTTTAAGAGCATCCCTAGATTTTAGCGATGAGACTGCCAGTGGATCCTTGATTTCTGACTTCAGTCACAGATAGGTGACAAGATGATTTGTTGGTTCATGATGTCAGTTGGACATTTTGTGGCTACTTTGGTTATATTTTTAATATTTCCTAAGTTTTTGCCTTTTTTTTAAATAAGGCTAAGTTTATAGCCATTTTGGTGTAATAAGGGGTTTTTAGCCTCATCTGGATGCGTGCACTAGGGTGTAATAGCTCGTTGGAAAGGTCTCAGACTTTCCTAAATATTTAATTCTTGATTCAGAACCTTTTGGTGGACGGATCTCTTTTAATGTGGAAAAAGGATCAATTTCTATGCACTTGGCCTCTCAAAAGGGAATTATAACAAATAATGACTTAAGCACTCCATGGATCACTTTAGGGTTCGGCTTAATGGGAAGAGGTTAAAAGAGGCAAAAATAAGATTATAACGATTATTATTGACATATTATATTTTTTTTGTGAAGTGCGCTTTGGACTCTGGAGGAGTTTTAGCATTGGGACGCCAAACCCCAATTGTTGGCCTGTTTGGGACATAGCCCCCATATAGTGGATTGTGTTCATTCAAATTCATTGGGAGATTTTTCTGTGTTCCCTTGGTAGGTGTTGGAAATTTTGAGAGAACTCAGCAGACATAAAAGGGCAATTTCAGATTGTGAGGGTTTCTATTTGTACAATTGTACCTGGCAGCCTTTGTAACCGTATGGTTGTACTTGACAGCCACTTCTTATCATAGCAACGCATCAACAAGGGATTCCTTTAGCTGGCTGCCACTCTTCTTCCGGTTTAGCTTACCTTCAACATTTTAAGTTGGGCTGTTTGTCATTGTAATGTACTTGAATTATTGAGAATCTATAATTGATTCCTTATTTGATTCAATATCTAGAATTCTGCCCATACGTAATTTAATTTGGCTGTACTTGGGTTTTAGTTTCATAAGTTATTTATGTTATTGCATTTCAATTATTTACTTATTGCACAATTCATCAAAAACATAAAAAAAACAAAAGAAAAAAAATCAAACCCTTTTGCAAATTTCCATCTACTACGGGAAGAAAACATTCATAAATAGGAAAACACAATTTCAAAATACAAAATTACAGCAGATCTACAGAAGGGATCCATCAGGGATCTTTCAACCCCCCTAATTATGATATTTTAATTATACAATCCTAATTGATAGGTTTCCATAGAACTAATGGATACCATCTCTATCTACCTACCAAAAAATATCTAAAATACATCTTTCCTTTCTAACTAACCTCTAGAATGAGTAGATTGGTCGCATATTATACACTAAATTAATATTGAACTCATGTAACAAGGTTTACCTTAACATGTCCTCTCGAATCCTTGACTTGTTGAGTTTTATCATAATCCATAATATTTGCATTATAGAATAGATAATGTGATCATGTCTCCATATTTTGGGGTACCTATAGCTCTTAGAACATCTCTTGAAAGGGCCATGACTACTCAATAGGCTTCTATGATCGATATTATGATTCTATCCTAGATGTTGTTTCATATATAATCATAAGCTCATATATACAAATCTTAACAAGTGTAGGATGGTTGAGAGATAAAGAAACCAATTTATATATCATGTGTAAATATTTATATGCACACAATAGAGCATCTTGTGTCTATGCATATCTATGCACTTGTTAGATGTTATCTAGGAATATGGGAGGCCATAAAGATATTATCATTTTAATCACCTTATCTACTACTAGATGTAAGGCCAACACACCATTGATGCCTTTGTATATAGTGGGGATTTGGGCCTTCTTCACCCCTATCAATCTAACTCCCTACTTCTCACTTGAATCAGGCACATTTCCATTTATAAAATACTCATCCCAACTTTGAGCCTTATCTTTGTTTGTATTTTGCCTTAGTGTTCTGGGATTCCTTATAATGGGTAAGCACATAATGCTATTGCTGTCCTCAAGCGTGATCATCACCTTGCCATGAACATGGGAAAATTAGAATGTTTTTTGGTCTACATCCAACTAGGTAAAAAAGTCACATAATAAATGACTAGATGAGGAAACCAATCCCAACTAAGCGATCCTCAAAATGTCAACTCTATCTAATAACTAGTCTCATCTAGATTTAAAGTATCAATGTTATGAGGTAGCTACTTTTTCTTCCAAGTTATACTCAATCTCAGCTAGCCCTCATAATTCACCAAAAAATATTAATATTAGCTTAAAATTATAAAATCTCAAAACAATCTCTAATATGGAGAAACCATCAGTATATAAAAGAAGAGGTTATGGAAATGTTTGGATGAATGTGAAAGCATCAATATTTATAAAATAGTGGTTACATAATTGTTTTCATGGTTTTATAACCACCATGATGGTTACAAAACCGTTAATTGGTATAAATTAGCAATCACATGACCATTGTATTTTTATATCAACCATTAAAGCAGTTGTGTAACCACCAATATATATAAAACTACATTTTCATTTAACACCATTGGTTTCTTCCGTTATGACCCCAAAACATCAAAAACATAGTAAATTCAAAAAATCATTGTAAAAATATAAAAATGTCATATATTCTTAATTATCTAGCTACAAGCAACATTTTTAAAAATTTCATTCTAACTTAGATTAAGTTATAAGAGAATTGATGAAATATAAGGTTTAGGATAAACCTCAAAATACTAAACTATGCATGCACCTAGCTTGTTCTTATTGGTGTTGGTGCCATCCTCTGATCCCCTAATGTTAATCTCATGTCTTTTATTATAGTTTGATCACCAGTTGGTCAAGGATTAAAATTTTACAATTGGATATGTTCAAATGATTTTTAAATTTAAAAATATTTTTTATTTATAATAAATTAGTATTTTAATATTTTATATTAAATTGATACTTTTTAAGAATCATTGTCATGTTTGCTTTGTTATCCTATATTTTTATGTGTTTTCAAGTTTAAAAGTCATACAATGACACAATATGATTTAGGGAATCTCATTTGTTCATGTTAAGCGAAATAAAACATATTTTCAAATTTTTCTAAAAATTGTTAAAATTATTTGACTTATGTGTTTTCATCTCATCTTATGTTTTGTAGGTTGACATCTCTTCACACAAATTTAGTTCTAACCATCAATAAAATGGAATAAGTAGTATTTTCATTTCTATCATGAATGCTAATTAATTGTGTCTTATGTTTTGATTAAATAATTAATTTTAAGTCCATTTCTTTATATTGTACTTGATTTCTTTTTGGTTATATGTGGTAAAGTGTGTTATATTTATATATTATCACATAGATAAGTGAGGTAAGATTCCTACCCTTACCAAAGTAATCTAATTTTTGATAAAAACTCCTTAACCGAGTCATGGTGAGGCACCTTCTCAATGAATAAAAATTTACTCAACAAAGTTTTGTATATGTAATATTTAACAAAATCATTGACAATGATTCAAGGATTTTGAAATAAGAAAAACATGATCATACCCATTATCTCCCAAATACTTTTCTTACATTCCATAAGTTTCGTAAGTTAATTTTTAAAAAAATGTGACTTCACACTTTCAAAATTTTAATTTTTTTTTGGTGTTGCATGGAAAAATTGCTTCAACAGTTGTGCCTCTGTTATGGCATTTTTTTTAACTACCTTCACAATTGTACAAAACATTGAAATTTTTTTGAAACCATCATGATGGTTTTTTAAAACCCCATTGTGGTTGTACAACTACCACCATGTATATAGTGGTATTTCATCATTATTTGAGGCACTATGCATGAAACACATTAAACATGTCTTTTTCATGTATTTGATTGTTCGCTAGTCCACTTTTCATTGTGTTTCACCTAATTATCTCTCTATTATTATGATCAAATTAAAATTAATGTTTTTATGAATCCAATTATTCCTATTAAACACATGATCAATTATTCTTATCTCCCACATATATTAAATTCCCTATCATTTACAATAATCTTGTGTATAATGAAAATTAGATTCAAAATTGTGACATTAGATTATTTTTGTATTGAATAAATTGCACTCAATAAATAGAGTTTATCATAGATTCGAGAAACTATAGTTTTATTTCTATTGTTTCCTTTAAGCACTCCCATAGGCCTGTTGGAATTTACATTTATCATCCATAGATTTGAGTGGAAACATTCATAAGTTAACAACATGATCTTTTTTTATGATGAAAGCTAGCAAAAACACTATTGCAATTTTCTTAGATTCTTTTTTTAGTCTCATCCTTACACATCCATCTTGATAGAGAAAATTATTGAGTCAACAATGAGAAAAAAAAAATGAAACTATAGCTTGAGGATCTCGACACATATAACTTTATCGTTGAATACATAAAATCTATGATTTGCATTTTTCTCATTTGGGGACTTTTTCCCCCTTGTGTTCAATTAGATTATGTATTTTTGTTAAACATTTTTGAGAAAATTAAAAGGCTTTCCAAAAACAAATTCATTTATTTATTGTGCTCATTGTATGGTCACATTCATTTCATTTATGGTGATTTTTTTTGTTCATCCCTAATTTATGTTTCAAATTAGTTTTTTTTTGGGTTTATTTTATAAAATAAATAACATGTATTGCACTTCTATTATTATTTCTACTTACAAGTTTCTTAAAATAAATGGTTATTATTTTTCTATTTTTTAAAAGCTTAACAAGAAGTGTGTTTGAAACCTAGCATGTTATTTTATATTCTATGAAAATCAATCTCCTTTTTTTAGTGTTGTACATAAATCCTTCCTTAGATATCTTTATCCATCCACTCACATAAAAATATGTTTTACTTTTTATTTTGATTCATATATCTTAAATAATAAAATTCAAAAGAAAACTTTCCTTAGATATCTTATACGCGATTTTCTTCCTGTTCTTTCCCAACCATTGCTGAAGACCCTCAAAATTTTTGAATTTTAGTTTGAGCAAGAAAACTAGAACACCAATCTAGACATGGGTTCCCCTATGTCTAATGATTCTAGACAGAATGCCATTCTTTCATAGAAAACCCTTATTGATTACTTTCATGTTCTGGGCAGAAGCCCTACTATGTCTGGAAATTCTAGATAGAAAGCCATAGATACATCCCTTGACATTCATGTCAAGGGATCCATTATGTCTAGTGATTGTAGGTAGAAGGTCATCATTGCATAGAAGACCATCACATCTTCCCCCCACACCCATGGTAGAATATCTACTATGTCTGGCGATTCTGGGTAGATGGATGTCATTGTACAACAGATCGAAGTTGATTCCCTTCATGTTCATGGTAGTAGTGCTTTTGTGTCTAGATATTCTAGGTAGATGGTTGTTGTTGTGAAGAATAACACCATTACTTCCCCTCATGCTTAAGGCAAATTTTTTTTGGAGACTCTTGGTAGAGGGTCATCGCTGTGTGGAACACTGATGTTGTTTCCCTTTATATTTATGGTAGAAGCCCTTCTATGTTGGGTGATTATAGGTAGAAGGTCATCATTAAGTGGAAGAATGACACTACTCTCATTCATGTTCATGGCAGAAGCTCTCTTATTACCAACAGATTCATGGATGTCATGGAAATTTAAGCTATGATGGATCCTCGAAAGCATATATCATTCGCTAAGGTAGTATCTTGTAAGACAATTCTAAAAGTGAATCCCATACCTTTCAACCTTACATCTTTTAACCCTATTGTAATCTTTGATGAGGAGGAGATCAGACAAGTGATCAAATCAGAAGTATTCTTCTCAGTCAAAGGTCTCATCTGCAGATTCATGGACTATTGGCTAAAGCTTCAAGAGTTGTATCCCTAGATCTCAAAGCATTGGCAACCCCTCTTATGAAGTACTCTTGATATTTACCCTTGTGCAAAAATTTTTTTTTTTATTGTCTTCTATAATATTAAAGATAAGGAAGAGATTGAAAGCAATTTATGGAGTTTGAATCACCACCCCCTTGTCATCAAACCATGGTCCCCTACCTCTAACACCCTCATAGAGTCACTTAGTGAAAAACATATTTAGGTTTGTCTACCCCATTTTCCTCTCTAGTTTTAGATTGAATCTAGTCTAAAGGTTATTGGTAATTCACTCAATGTTTACCTTTAAATGCATCTTGATAATGATCATTTTACCACACTACTTATGCTAGAATTTTTGTGAATATTGACACCTCTAACAGCATGCCCAAAAATATCACTCTACAAGTTGGGGACCGCTCTTGGTTCCAACCCCTAGACTATGAAGGCCTATTATTTCATTGTGGTAGTTGTTTTAATATAGGCCACATAACTAAAAATGACATTTACTTCAAGAAAAAAAAGAATGAATCCTCTTGGTGGAAAGACTGCAATATTAACCTTATGCAGGTGGATGTTGAAGAATATCTAGATGGTTCTGACAATGAGTCACATTTGGAAGATCTTTACTCCAAATGAGCACTTTAAAAGTTCTCCTGAATCTAAAGATATTCTATTGAAAGGCCTGATCTCTCCAAGGAAAGATATGAACACAGTAGTCCCCTCCACACCAGTCTCCTCCTTCAATAAATTCCTAGACTTGAAATTATCTAGGGCAAAAAATTTTGAGGACCCAACAACAAAATCTCAACCCTATGCTGTTGCATAAGTTAAGGTTGGACAAAGGTGCAGAAAAATAAAAAGTGTTCTAAAGCAATGTTACAACCTTCCTGTATGACCATTTGCTTAGGGGGAATACAAGTAAAAACTAATGGCTCGGAGGGTCTCAAAACAGAACTGCATGAGACAGTTGCTAAAGGTAGAAAGTATGTGGATGATCATTGTTAATTCAAAGATAGTGTTTGGGCAGAACCACTGTTTGTTTTATATTGTTTGTTCTTTTCTGTATGTTGTTGTTGGGCTTTCCCCATTGTCACTAATAGAGACATTCTTTTTTGCGTAAATGATACATCTTTCTCTCCTTTGTATTAAGTTTTGGGTTTTAGAAATCCATAATATTTACCATGTCAAATTAAAAAGAAATTCAAAAAGTACCTTATATGATCAATTTCAGCTCTCAATTTTTAATATGGATTTGTAGATTCAGTAATATCATATATCAAAGAATATATAAAGTTTAATTATCAACGTTGCATATATTTAAATCTGAAAATACAAAATAAAAAATCATTTAGAAAGTTTCATATTTTGTGTTACATTTCCAATTCAAAATTGTAAAACTAGAAAACACAATTAACCAGTTACATTTTTAGTTTCGCATTTTATTAAAAACATATTAAAATATTATTTTTTTCTTCATTTTCAACATTATATTTTTAACCAATTCATTATTTACATACATAAATAATTAAAAAAATAAAAGAAAAAGATATATTATCAAATCAAGCATTTACACTCATAAAAGAAACAATCTAGATTCTCATTAATGTCTAGTAATTTAAGACAATGGTTAAAAAAAATTAGAAATATAAACATTAAAAAAAATCAATATCCTTACATAGCTCAAACATCAAACTTTCCCAATTCTTTTGACATTCTGGATAACGCTACGAGGATAAGTGTATCCACAAAAGGTAGGAACATCCACATGTATTGTCTCTACAACTCCATTAGAGAATATTGAAAATGACATAGATCTTGAGCTCTAAATAGAATTTTTTCACTAGACACTAGCAAAATCAGATTACTAAACAACTAGAGGCCTTAGATATGAAATGGCTATCAAAATATAAATCATCCACTTGACTATTCATTTATTATCCCGTAAAACAAAAAACATTTGCACTTGATTGATTTTTCATCCCTGGTTTTATCCTCTTCCAATTTTATTCACTTTTTCGATGACATTTGTTCAAACAAGAAGAACCTGATTGAATTGATCAAATACCGCGAATTATTCAATAAAATTATACCTACTCAAAGAGAGTAACATAGATAAAATATATGTTCTTTATTTCTTTAGATTAAGTCTATTCACGACATCGTATTTATATATAGTTAAATGCCTTGAGTGGGCATCTTGAAGCAACCAACAAATGTTTAAAAAGATCACGTCATGAGGAAAATAGCTAAATTTTAAGAAACATGGCTAAATTTAAGGAGCTCAACCAAAAAACCTCATCTCAGAAAAATTAGCCAAATTAGCAATAGATCAATAATTATCATCCACAGGTCGTTCCATCGACTGTCTCATTCTGACGCTAGGAAGTCAATTACATTGGATTTTTTCAAAATTTTCTGTACATATACTCACATAATACATTGTTTATACTATTCTTAAATTTTCATTTCCTAGTCGTATGTGAAAATGTAAATGACATTTCCCAGATTTTCATTAAAATTTAATTTCTCAAAAGCAAGGGTAAGGTAACTAAATTTACCTGTACATTCATGCATTGATGTCGGTAAATATTGCATCAACTAAATGTATTTTAACATATATAATATTTTTAACATATATAATGGTCGATGACTAATTTACGTGTGTTCCCCATAATAATATCTCACATGGAAATCATATTTAAAAAGGGGTTCATGGTATAAGCAAAGCCTTCCAATATTCGCTTGCACATTTCTCTTCTACAGAGATCGTGGATTTATTTTTTAATTTTTTTAAATGATTACTGAAAACAAATAATATCTAAACTATACATTTTAGGAATTTCAATATAGTAATTAAATTCATCAATATAGTAACTAAATTCATCACTATTTTTTAATCACCTCGAAAACACTACAAAATCACTCAATACTTCTCTCATATACCAACTTCTAGGTTTGGTATAAGCCAAACTCAAACTTTCTGGGTTTTTACTACATTTTTCATTCTATGTAGATCATAAAAATATTATAATTTTCTCCTTAGTCAACATATAAACATAAAACCACATTATAAACCTATAAAACACTACTTTATAACTCCCTTAAAATTTTTAGACCATTTAGGTGGGTAAATAAAAATATATAAAGATTTCTTTAATTCTAAAACCCTAGGCAGGGTTTACACAATTCTACTAGGTTGAAAGAATATATTTTTTTATATATTTAAACTTATAATCATTTTTATAGACCAATTTCAATTCGATCAAGATCCTTAAATAAATTCATTACTCTGTATTCAAGACCAATAGTTTAAAATGAATCAAAGACATGAAAATAACTCCTTTTCTTAAGACTGTCATAGACTGAGTAAGTTTCTCATATATGAGAGAAATAGAATTAATTTATTGAATTTGAAAGTATTTAAAATATATATTTCAATTTTAATAGGTACTATAAAAATTTCCTCCATTAATCCCATCATTCAAACTAGTTTATACTCCAAAAAACATGTGAGATACTCACTTTTCCTTGACTATGTTCTATTAACCTCTATTTTCCAAACCAAGGGGAGAAATAAATAATATTATATATACAAAAAGTTGTTAATTTTTTTTTTTTGACTAAAATAACATTAATACTCATGTATCATACCTGATAAATCATCAAATTTGCTCCATGCATCTCAAAATAATTCCACATCTCTTTTATTTCAATCTTTTTCCATATATGAAGACAAATATTAACTTCATATTCATATAAAAACACATGATCATGTACTGTATAAATACAATTAAGTATTTACCATAAATAAAAATATATATTTTTATTACTCAAAACTTCAAAACATAATGCAAATCTATTATAGATCTTCTACTACAAATTTTCAACCTTGTAGATCAACCAAAAAAACTCTCATTTATTTACTATTCATCCTTGTCCTTTTTATTATCTCTTAATTGATGTTTAAAAGGCTCATTCCACATAGAAATTCTTATTTTATCTTTGTTTGTTCCACTTTATATGAAAATTGTCTAAGAGTATCTCAACCATATACTATTTCAGTCTATTTCCAGTGTTGAGACATATTCTATATAAGTTTAGGATAATTTACCTTTACATGAAGGTATAAGTACCTTTAAAACATAGTAATATACCTTAATAACCATTATGATAAGGTTTTTGTCCCTTATGATTGGTCATATCCCTTACAACTCTCCATAAAGAATTTAAAAGTTTAAATTCTCCATTTTAGAGGGAAAACAGACTAAGACTCTTAAAAGACATAGAATGAGAAAATTAAGCTCCTTATTATCTATCAAAAACACTTAAAACCTCGTAAGACCTAATTTAACCACACTTATATTATTTAAGTGAGATTTATTTAAAATCTAATGATGTTTATGAATTAGTTATGGTTCATTGTACATGTATGTTGTTTTATATATATGTTAAGTGTAAATATAGATGTATGTTTTGTAAATGTGATTTATACTTGTGTGAATAGATAACACATGAAACAATTGTCTATACAAACTCCTCCGATGATGTCTTTTGGTCCTGTTGAAATGATTAGGAAATGTGACATGGTATATTTAAAAATTTAATTTGTAAATTTTTATATTATATTTTAATCATTTAGTTAGTTGGACGTGTACGAGATAAATTTTAATTTTTAGTGTGTGTGTGTGTGTGTGTGTGTGTGTGTGTGTGTGTGTGTGTGTGTGTGTGTGTGTGTGTGTGTGTGTGTGTGTGTGTGTGTGTGTGTGTGTGTGTGTGTGTGTGTGTGTGTGTGTGTGTGTGTGTGTGTGTGTGTGTGTGTTCAGGAACTCCCCTTTTGTTATCATGAGCATGTCACATAATTTTATTGGTCATCCATTTCACACTCATGTTCACCTTTATGAACCTATTGAGCACCAGGCCCATATTGATCGTGACTGCTAGCTTTTGGTAAGTGCACCAATGAATAATTTTTTTTATCATTTTAAAAACCTATTTTGTTGATTTTTGAAGTATCTTGTACTATTAAAAGTAATTTTTTTAATAGTATTTGCATATAAATAGTTGTAGCTATAGGCGAGTTTTTAGCAGAGGAGGACTCATAGTCATTGATATCTGACACCTCCAATTATGAGCAAGGCATCCAAAGGTGAGGATTATACAAGTAAGGCAAATGGAGAGATGCATTTTGATGATAAGGATCATGTATATGATATTTTATTGTATGCCTCTATGGCTTGATGTATATTTTTTTGGCATTATATGCCTATATAGAACATTAACCTAGGATATTATATCAAGTGTTCACATGTTGTAACCTTTATATGGATTTTAAGGATCTATTATATAATTATATTGTTCAACATTTCAATTTTTAAATATTATCATTGATTTTGGCTTTTGAATTTTTTTGTAATTTATTACATACTTTATTACATGTTCACATTATTGTATGCCTTAAATTTTTTTTGAGCATTCGAAATATACCTTGTAGTCTATTTAATGTTGTTGAAACATAGGGGAAATTTATGTAGAACTATGTTTCTAAAAATTAAATGTCTTGAATGATCCCAAAGATCATCTCAGTCAAAGTTATTAATTATTAGTCAAGTAATATTTATATAATAGATTGAAAGGCTATAAGCCATTAGAAAAAGACTACTGAAATCTTGAGTATAAATCTAATGGATCCCTAAATGGAAATGTTGGAAGAGTCTATAATGGTACTATGGTTAGTGATTTGAGAGAGCTAGTAACCCTATTAAAATCATGAATAATTTCATTGGTTTTAAATAAACTAATATAAGAATGTTAAATAGCTATATTGTAAACTGAGAAAAAGACTCTAGTGAGATAAATTATAGGAGGAATACAAGCATGTTTTTAAATTTAGGTAAATAAGCTGAAAGTGTTCACTAAGATTGAAGACTAATAGAGAATGAAAATACTATGATTCCTATGAATATGAAGGTTGTCATCTCCAAGAATAAAATAAGAAGTAAGAAGTCACGTTAAGGGAGATGTCAATAGATTATTAGAAGAATAAAAAACTAAAAATTTAAGAAAATTATTAAACGTTGATTTTCATCAAGTCATGGATAAGCATCTTGATTAAGATAAATTTTGGGAATGTATTAATAAAATTTGTAGTTTTATTTATAGTAAAATGACGTGACTAGAGAACCTAGAAGACATATTGAGATCTATATCTCTAGGGCCTCATGGTTAAAAAATAATATCAACACCACATTGAGGGTGTTAATTAACCTCTAGGACCACATTTTTGGTATCCCAGCATTCCTTGTTAGGAGATAAAACACCCATTCTAACCTCAAGATGACATTTTCCTAGATTCAAGATACAAGCCACAGTTAGATATTTATATCTCTAGGGCCTCATGGATGAAACTTATTATCAACACAATGTTAGGAGTGGTTATTAACCTATAGGATTGCATTCTTGGCATTTTAGTATGCCCTATTACGAGACATAGCACCTATTTTAGCCTTAAGATGACATTTCCCTAGATGCAAGATGCATGCCACAATTTAATATCTATATCTTTGGGACCTTGTTGATAAAAATTAACACTAAATAAAAATTAAGGGTGGTGATTAACCTTTAGGATTAAATTCTTCGAATCTAAGTACACATGGTTAGGAGATAAAGCACCTGTTGTGGGCTCAAGATGTCATTTCCCTAGGTGATAGATGAAAGTCGTAGGTTGATATCTCTATCTCCAAGGCCTCATAGCTACAAAATAACATTAAAACCATGTTATGGGTGGGGATTAATATATACAATGACATTACTAACATTTGATTATACCTCATAAGGAGATGAAGAACCTGTTTCAACCTCAAGACAACATTTCCCTAGATGCAAGATGCAAGCTGCAATTGGAGATCTCTATTTCTAGTACTTCATGACTAAAAAATAGCATCACCATCATGTTGGGAATGGTGATCAACATATAAGACCAAATTTTTGTAATTTTAGTATGCCCAGTTAGGAGATTGAGCACTCATTCTAGCCTTAAGATGGCATTTCCCTATAGGCCAAAATTGTTGTTTTTTAGGCAAATTTTTGATAGGCATAAAAAAAGTATAAATCATATCATAAACCAAAATAATAGTCACATGCATGTTTAATTAATTTAATTTCAACCCAAATCCATCATATTTGAAATCATTGATGTACTCATAATATAAGATTCAATGATCAGTCCTAAAATGCAACCTTTATGTAATAAAGAGATAGGTTCTTTACCTTTAATAGACATTTCCACATTTGGGATGTCTGATTCAACTTTCATCAATTCTAAGAGCTCTATATGTGAGATTTATAGTTGTTCCCATAGTCATGGCCTCAAAATCCATGTGAGAACCCTTTTTTCAATAGTTTTGGCTTTAAGCGACATTGACAAGACATGTTGTCAAGATACAAGATGCAGTTGGAGATCATTGTATTCAAGGCCTCATGGATGAAAAATGGAATTGACACCATGTTAAGGGTGGATATTAATCTCTAGGACTACCTTATTGGCATCCATTTATGCCTGATTTGGAGACAAAGTAATTGTTTTAGCCTCAAGATAATGTTTCCCTTGAAGCAATATATATGCCAAACTTGGAGATTTCTATCTACGAGGACTTGTGACTAAAAATTGGTATCACCAAAAAATTGAGGGTGTTGATTATGTAGAAGTGAAATTATTAAATGATTTATTATGTAGTGAATAGGTTTATTTATAAAATAAAGGAATATGGTTAAACCAACTGTATCAAGCCAACTGATGTAACAAACTAGAGTACCTAACTGCTAGTTATATTAAACAATGTAATAGTTATGAATAGTTACACTAAATTTACCCCTTTATCAAATTGTTTTGATCAAATTTCACCTTTTCAAGTGACTTGGTGAGTATATTTTCTACCTATGAATCTGTTGGACTGTACTAGTAAAAAATGTGGTAGTTCAAGACTTATTCATGAATATAATGGCACTGGACCACAACATGTTTGGTCCTCTCATGAAATAATAGATTCATGATATGATCTAACACACCTTGATTATTTCAGAAAGGACTGGTGTCTAATCTTCAGAGATGTCTATTTTAGAGAGAATGTGATGTAACTAAATTGCCTTACATATAGCTCCTCATGCGGTATGATATTATACCTCTATGGATGAGAGAGCAACTACATATTTCTTATTACTTATCTATGAAATTAGTCTAGATTTGAGATGAAAAATATACCCTAAGATTGATTTCCTATCATCAAAAAATACAATAGAGTATGAGTACCTGTATCCATGCAAGAAGAAATTTGAGTTTTTGTATTTCAGACCATAATCAATTGTATCTCAAAATTATCTAAATTTTTTTTTCGTGGCAACCTAATGACACTTATTTGTATCTTGCATGAATCTCAAAAGATAGTTGACAACAAAGCATATGTTTGGTCTTATATAAGTCAAGAAAATGATATCCCCAACAAGCTATCTATAGTGAGTTTTATCTACGTGAGGCAAATCTTGAAATCAAGATAATTGTAAACCTTTATCCATCAAAGTTGACATTAGTTTACAATAAGGGAGCCTATTTTTATCAGGGAGCATCTTGGTGTATTTCATCTATGACATAAAAATATGATTATGCTTTTTCCATATCTCCAATCCAAGACAATAATGAAGTAGCCCCAAATATATATGTTGAAGGATTTATTCAACTTATTTTTTGCTTCTTAAACAAGATAATCTAAACTTCCTATGATCACAAGATCATCCACATATAAAACCAAAATGACAATCCCTTTGACTACCTTCTTGATATACAAATTAATTTATAAGGGGTTAAAAATGAATCTCTACTACAATCAATGATCATCAGTTTTAATGTACCATGTCTTTCATACTTACTTAAGTCCATAAAGTGAGTTAATTAGATGACATACATTATGTGTATGTTTTTCATCAATGATTCCTTATGGTTGGGTTATTTACACTTATTCTTTGAGATCACCATTCAAAAATACACTTTTGATGTCCATTTACTAAATCTTCCACCCATTTTGTGATGAATGTATGTAAATAACTCTAATTGTCTTGATCTTCACAATGGGTGAAAAGGTCTCCTCATAGTCAATTCCTTTTTTGTTGAGCATATGCCTTTGCAAAAAGTTGTGATTTATATTTATTGATATATCCATCTACCTTGTAATTTATCTTGAAAATCCATTTATAGCCAATTTATTATTTTGCTATAGGTAGATTGACTAGTTCCTATGTCGCATTTTTGATGAGGGCATCATATTCAGCATCCATGGCCTTCATCCACTAAGGTTGACATAAATCCTCTTGAACTATATTTGGTTTGGTGCTATCAAGTACTAAACTCATTAATGCAAGATTAATTTCCTATCTCACCTATCTTTTGGTCTGAACTCTTGATGAAGTATCGATATTAGAATTTAGGTGGGAGTCTCAAATGGTGTCCTCTACCCATTTTTTATGTCAATGTTATTATTGATTTTATGAATAATTATCTTCTATATTTCCAAGATCGATGATGAAATCTCCTTGAAATTCACCTTTTTTGTGACAAGATTATTCATTCTCATCATCTACCTATGGGAACAATATATACATGGTGGTATTTTCTGACTACTTTTATGGTAATGAGTCAAATGATGACTCATCATAAACCACATCTTGAATTTCATATATATTTTTTGTCTCAAGATCTATGAGATGATATGCTTTTGAGGTAGTATTATACACCAATAAAAGGCACTAGATTGTCTTTGGTTTGACGTTCTTCCTATTTTTAGTAGGGACACGTAGATGAGAGATCTAAGGTTTATGAACACTTCATACCTATTTTAATGTCTTATCATGAAAGATATTTGTACATGCCTTATAGATAATATATACAATAGTTTGAACTGCTTCTACCAAAAATGATGCATTTAACTTTGTAGTAGAAAGCATGCAATGAGACATCTCCATGATTGAATGATTGCATCTCTCTAGTAGACCATTATATTATGGCATATATGGAGAATTCAAGTGTCATTTTCTACCATGTTACTTCAATAATGCAAGAAATTCCTTTGATGTGAATTCTCATGCTCAATTTGAGTAGAGGAATTGAAGAGACCTCCGTAACTAGGTGACAACTAAGTGGTAGAATACTTTAAAATGAGATAAGTCTTCACTATTTTTCTTTAGAAATAACTCCCATGTATTACAAGAGAAATCATCAAGAAACAACTAAAAGTACTTGAATCCTTGAAAAGAAGCAGATATTGGGTCCACATAGAATGGTATGCACCACAACAAGATGATCCTTGACTTGTGAGGAATTCAGCTCAAATGAAACCCTATGTTGTTTTCCATCTATGCATCTAGGGCATATATGCAAGGAATGTGATAACTGAGGAGGTTCATAGACCATGGCCTTAGAGTTTAGATAGTACAAAGAAACAATAGAGAGATTCCCATATCAATAATGCCACCATGCTTTATATTTTACCAAAGAGGTAGAGAGAGCAACATCTTCAAATGAAGTCGCATCTAAGGATAATAACCGATCCTTAAAAAAATATCTAGCAATAACCTTACCATTTCATGATAGGAGACATGATTTTGTACCATTATTAATCATGAATTATACCTTAACCTTATGATTCAAGAGTTGTCTTATAGATAAGAGATTCATTGTTAAGCCAAGGACATATAATACCTTAGTGAGCGTACAGGTTCATGTCTCAAGAGGAATGGTAACAGTGCGAATTCCTTATACAACATAATCTTTACTATCTATAGTTCAAAATTGTTCTCTAGTGGGTTGATTTTTAAGTGACTTAAATATATTTTTGCATCCTATCATATTCTTACTCACACTATATATGAGTAACCAAAATTTTCTCACGTGTGACAAGGTTTGGGATATAAGAACTATGTCTTTATAAATGTTGGTTCATTCTAATTTTTTGGGTTCCTCCTCTTCAAATTCATCATGTTGATGTGTGTTGCTACATATCCATGTTTCTTCCATCATTAAGGACATTTCTTTGATTTATGTGTCTCATCTCTACCTGATGTGCACTCTTGGCTAGATGAGCTTTATGCTAAGGCATTATACCAATAGTTATTAGTATCATGCATATTAGATTGATAAATGTGAGACCATATGTTTGTGTTTTCAGATTTTTATTATTGTTGTGTCTATTTTGGTGGTATTTTTTACAATTTTGGACTATGTTGCTTCGATATCAGGCCTTTATCCTTGAACTTTTCGTACATAGACTGGATAGTTTCTTCTTGTTGAAGTAGATTCACTAGTTCTTTGAAAGACACTACTTGATTTATGATGGTTAGTGTTGTGCTGAACATGTGAAATTTAGAGGGGAGAGATCTTAGTGTGATCATAACTAACAACTTATCATTGATCATTTATCTAAGCATAATTAATTCAACTCATAGTTAAGATACCTAGCATAAGAATTCCTCAAATTTCTCATTGTATTTCATACTAAAAGTATGAAGCTTTGACTAGAGATGGAACATCTTTGTCTAATTCTTCACCTCATATATGGCAGGGAAATTTTCCCAAGCATATTTCAATGTCAATGCATCTTGAATATGAGGTTGAACCTCATCAAAGACACTAATAGTGATTAACATGAGGGATTTTTCATTTGACTTGTCATATTTTGTGTCGTCATTGACTCCAATAGGATAGGTAGTCACACCAGTGATAATGCTTTATTGTAGTCTCCTTCATGTCAATACTTAGTTGTTAACAAGTTATCTTTGCCATATATGAACATGCTCTAATAAAATATGCTCTGATTTCATATTTTAGGATTAAAATGCTTGAATGATTTATTATGCAGTGAATAGGTTTATTTATACAATGAAGTAATATGATTAAACCAATCATATCAAGATAATTAATGTAATAAATTGGTAATTAAATACTAGATATATTAAAGAATGTAATAGTTCTGCATAGTTAAACTAATATATTAACCTCTAGGATCACATTCTTGGCATACGAGTATGTCTAGTCAGGATAAGGATCACCTGCTCCAGCCTCGAAATGGCATTTCTCTATGAGGCAAAATTGTTTCTTTTAAGAAACTTTACATAGGCATAAATTAAAATCATAAGTCATGTATAGGAACCAAAAGAACCATCATGTGCCTATGAAAGTATTCTACTTTCACCTTAAGTTATTCAAATTTTAAATAATTGATGGACTCATGATAGAGGATTCAGTGATCAATCCTAACATGCAAATTTTATGTAGTAAAGAGACATGTTCTTTGCCTCTAATAAATATTTCTAATTTTGGGGTATATGATTTGAAATCTATCACTTCAAATACCTTAAGTTTTGAAATTTGCACTCAATCTCACCACTATGGGCTCAAAATCCACGTGGATACCCATTTTTGAAAGAATTTTGTCCTTGACCAACATTGATAAGAAATGTTGTCAAGATGCAAGTTACAATTTGAGATCAATAGCTTTGGGGCCTTTTGAATAACTATTGGCATCGACACCACACCAGGGGTGGAGATTAATTTCTAGGAACACATTCTTAGCATCTGAGTATGCCTAGTTAGGAGATAAAGTACCCAAGTTATGACCTCAATATGACATTTACCTAGATGCAAGATGTGAGCCATAGTTAGAAATATCATTCTAAAGCATTATGACTAAAAATTGGCATCCCCACCATGACAAAGGTGGATATCTAAATCTAATACCACATTATTATAATTCACTTATGCCCAGTTAGGAGACAAAGCACCCATTCCATCATCTGGATGACATTTCCCTATAAGGCACAATTATTATTTTGTAGGAAAACTTTTGACACACGCAATACAAAAATCATAAATTGTATCCATGAACTGAAAGAACTATTACATTCATATTGAGGTCCTCTACTTTTACCTTAAATCTATAGGATTGTAAATCATTTATGGACTTGTAGAAGATGATTCAATGATTAATTATAAAATGTAACCTTTATGTGGTAAAGAGACATGTTATTTATCTCCAATATACATTTCAAATCCTAAGACCTCTTCTTTTAAATACATCACATACAACACCTCAAGATGTGAAATTTACACTTGTTTCCACTACAATGACCCAAAAATCCATGCAGATAATTTTGTTTTCAATAATTCTAGCCTCAAGAAATATTAATAATAAATGTTATCAAGATGTAAGTTGTAGTTGGATATCTATATCTGTAGGTCCTTGGGGCTGAAATTTGACATCTCCACCATGTTATAGGTGGATATTAATGATGCAATTTAGAAACACACTTTCAACATATTATATTTTGAAAAATTTGATGAGTTCCCACTATTGATTCCTTTAGTCCCTCAAGGTATATTCATAAGTTAAAACACACATGGAAGGATTCATCAGGATGTCATTATTATTCATTAATTCATATGAATCCAAACATAGAATCGAAAATCTCCATTCACTTAATTTGGTCTTCGAGTGAATATAAATCAGCTTGGTCTAGACTAGACTAGGTCTATCTTCTTATCTTGATTGGTCACTATCAAGATTTATGACTTTACCATGACTTTATAAATCTTTATCAGGTTTTATTAAGATTATTATATCATACTTAGATACCAAAAGTACCCACTCTATCACCAATATTCAAATCTCTTGATTACTCTCAAATTATCTAAGAAGGGCTACTAGGACTAAAAGGTTAAATGTCTAGTTATGATTATGAAACTCTTCATTTGTTTATGGAAACTTAAAATCACCTATAACATGATTAAAAAACAAAATCAGACTTTCAATTGACTTATAAAAAAAAATACATTCAAAATTCCTTTCTTTTTAACCCTTAATTAGAGTCTTTTTATACCCCTATCATGCAAAGTCAACCATAAATGCATATTTATGGAATTAAAAAAAAAAAATATATAAAAATACATTATAAGAAGCTAAGATGCACCTTCATGTAAAATTTTAAGTAATTCCACTAAACAAATCAAAAGATATTCAACTTTTTTTAAGAAATCCTAGGTTGTCCTATCATAGGGTAACGAGCATAAGAAAATCATAAATTGATCAAAATAACATTTAAAGTCATAACTTAAAAGGAAAAAATTATATTTCATGTTTCTCTAACATTTCTCTTTTATTACCATTGGTTGATCTTGTACGCATTTGCTCATACTTAAAGGTTTGCTTAGATTTGGATTCTAAAAACTCTATTTTTAGGGTTTCTAGAGCTTGGAACATGATAATAGAAATGAATGAGATCAAACAAATTTCACAAACATATATATTAGTATAAATACACATTATAATCACATAAAACATGTATATTTATTCAAATATGTTTGAAAGGTGGGTTACAAGTCTAATACACCTTAAAAACCACCAACAACCATGTTTTTCAAACCATTGACTCCACAAAAAATGATATGTATGCAATAAAAAGTCAATAAATTATCAAATATGGTTTAATAACACCAATAAGAGAATGAAAAATATTATGGAAACCTAATTTTATTAATTTTTTTCTTGAAAACTACATAAACACCCCTACAACCTCCTTACACACTATTAATCAATCCCACCAACCGAGTTTCTCTTTCATTTTATTTTTTTCTAAGCCTTCTCTAGGTTTGGTTCGAAATATATGCATAAAAAATGATGTGTAAACTTAGTTTTATTTATTTTTGGACCCTAGAAAACCTCTCAACCATATTATGAAACCTTAGTATATGCCATATTAAGCCTTCTTCTATGTTAGGATGAGACTTTTCTCTAGTTTAAGAATTTACAAACAAGATAAGAGTAAATATCTTTTAATATATCATAAGATACTCCTATGGAATTATAAAAAATGTTCCTAGACCCATTCAATATCTCAAAACCCCATAACTATGTAATATACTTTAAAAGTTTCAAACTTTCCCATTATGGAGGCAGAATGAGAATATACAACTATGGTCATAAAAACTCCTAATGAAGCTTGTCTGATTATTCATGTATTGGTATAATAATTACTTTCAAACCTTTACAATATGCCTAATTATGATACAAATTACTCATTCTAACTTCAACATGACATTACCTTAGATAAGGTAATATAGTCAATCATCTACATGAATTGAAAACTTCTCTTAGCTTTGAGAATATGGAATTATCTACTAATAGTTCCAACCATATGAAGGTGAAAGATAATTTAACACCACTAAACTTCAAAAAATATGTTAATACATGTAATTAAATTGAAATTTATATGTGATTCCTAAGAAATAAATTAAATTTGTTAAAAATAGACACATTTGCATTTGAGAAGTCAAATATCTTGGGATTTCAATCTAAAGAACTACTAGGAAAGATCTATTATTTATAAATTGCTTCATGATCAAGTTCACAAACCTTCCATAGAGTCTTTTTTAATAGCTGACCTTGATATTTATATAATTGAACATTTTTTTCAAGAACCCAAGTTGAATAGTGGAGTATCTTCATATGTACATAGTATTCAAACAACCATACTTTTGAATTTTTGATAGGATAGCATCAAAGCTAAGTTCCAATAACTACCATAGACCCAATGGGATAGCAAATGTTTTCCCCATCTATGATCACAAAAGTTAATTACTATTTTTCATCTACACACTGTCATAAGTAGTAGTTTGTCCCGTTCTCATTATCCTCATATGAAATAACTACATAAACATGCCTTGCATCATAAAATAATTCATGATTTAATAACATGATTTGTTGATATATTTAATAATTTAGTACATGAAAATTATGTGAAATATATGGATGTGATTGGTTTGACTAGATGAGATAGATGTTAAAATTCATGTGATTATGTTAGCTCTATAAGTTATAATGCTGGTGGAACCTACCAGGTGTCATCCACCCATTCTTGTGACTCGCACTCATTCCAAACAAAGTCAATGCATGCATAATAAAATCATGCCATGTGCCTTTTATGAACCATCTAAGAACCTAAGTTTGAGATATGAAAAGAGTGTAACTCACTCAATCCCATTACTATAATATAATCTTTATAGGTTACCAATTTTTTATCCTCTGTCAGCTAGACATATCTACAAACAATGGATTTTTGTTGAACACCATGGCCCATATTTTCATTACATAATTCAACTATATTTTTTATATTTGTCAAATCAATGACCTCTTCAAACATCAAATCCTCTCTTACAAGTGTTCTTTTGACACATGCTATTACATTTTCATGCTCCCCTTTTCCTTGGAATACTTTAGTGAAATTGAAGATATGTAGTCCACCAATGGTCACATGCATCCTAATCATCTAGTAGAACATCCATGAATTCTTAAATTATTACATCTAGCTATTTGACCAAATAAAATGTTGATTTAAAATAGTGTTCCTTTCAATAAACTTACCATAAAAAATCTAAAAATAACCTTTCATACACTCTAAAAAATGTGTTTGATCATCAATGACATAGAAGTGGTACTCTAATATTTTTAGAACATGCTCTATTCTATCAGGTGAATGCATGAATACTATATGAACAAAAAGGGAAATATGTACTCAATTGTGGTATGTGATTAAACATATTTTTGTGTTTACAATGTGTAATTATCTAAAAAATCAACTAATGAAACCATATTAGTAAACAAGAATGTGTCCTTACTTAACGTTAATTATTCATCTAGTCATCAAGCTTTTTGTGTGTGCCTTGCAGAGTAATATACAATTTCCTTCCTAAATTTGTTCATAAATTTGGAAACATGTATTTATTTTGTAATGAGCTTTCAACTTTTATATTCCTTTCCAACTTTTAATTGATATGTTACATATTTATATTGACTAAAATCAACCAATTATTGTCCAATTTCATGTGTACTCTCTTCATGGGTAAATTTTTTCAATTTTGGCAATCCACCACAATTGATGCAAGTTCCATCCAAACATGCACTATTATTAAAAAATTGTCCTATCAACTTCAAAAAATTGGATGGAATAAATTACCTTACTTATTTTGGTGGGCCTTCCACTCCACACTATTACAAAGTGTTGTCAATATGCAAAATATAGTGAACATGACAAAAAATATCATAATGCATTGAAAAATAAACATGTTGCCTAAAACAACTAGTGTGTGTGTGTGTGTGTGTGTGTGTGTGTGTGTGTGTGTGTGTGTGTGTGTGTGTGTGTGTGTGTGTGTGTGTGTGTGTGTGTGTGATGGATTTTCACAAAGAAGGGTTTACCCATTTAAAAATGTCTTTGTCTAGTAGAACTATATAGATATTTTTTTCAAAAAATTAGAATACAATTGTGTTTGAATCATCCAAAAAGTGTTTAATATGTGGTTTGTGGATACGAGGACCAACTCTTATATTAATTGCATCTATAATATTAGGCGATACCCTTGTGTAATCTTTATAAAATTTTACAAATAAATCTTTTAGGTAATTGACTATATCCTTTTATTTATATTGGAGTCTATCATAGAATGTCCATAAGTCATTGTTACTAGAAACACCAAGTGTTCTATGTCTCCCAATTTATTTCATTAGTGTTTTTCTATTTAAGTGACATAATCAACTATTTTGTCTAATCAGTCATTTATTATTTGTTTGACAACTTACCAAAGAATTTATATTAATGTGTCGAGAAGCATTACCATCTTTGGTGTGTTTATTCACTCCTACTTGATGGTATGAATTATGAAAATTTCCTTCAATTCGTTATTTACACCATGAATATTATAGTTCTTAGTCCTAGGCTATCCATTTTAGGACTCATCCTATGTATTTTTATGAATGTAATAAACAATTGGTATCTTCAATTTTATTTATTAGTCAATGTGTAAGTTCCAATTTTTTTAGATTTGTTTCTCATAATGTGCTTAGACATCTTTTTCAGCATTGATTTAAAAATGTTTTCATCAATGTCATTAAATACATGTGTCTTATTTTCCAAATCGTAGGAGGTGTTCTTAGTGGTAAATTTTATTGATTTGATGTTTCCATATTATTTTATTTATTACTAGTTTCTTCATTCAACAGTGTTCCCATATATTTTTCTTGATTTTTACTTCTACCAATAGGTGTTTACATGTAGTTTACATCATCATGGATACTATCACCATCACCAAAATTATAAACCTTAAAGTTTGAATTTGAACTTGCATTATAATTTGGTATACTATCAAAATTGAGAATCACACTTTCAAAATTTCGTATACTATCTTTATTCATTTCATCATTATTTATGACAATAAACTCATTAGGGATAGTATATTTGCATGAATATTTTTCATTCACCTAATTTTTTTCTCTGTACTTTTAACTCCTATAACATTTTGGACGTTAACCTCTTCTCTCTATAAAAAAATTGTCTCAAATGATTGCACAATATTGTCAACTTTTGAATGTGGTGACATAATGTAATTATTTAAAATAAACCTTCTTGATGTATAGTACCATGTGGGGAATGTAATCAAATCATTCAAAACTAAACCTCTTTATTATTCAACTATGAGTAGATAAATTATTATACTTTTTAGGGTGTGTACATACATCAAATCATAAAAAAATAGACCTAAAACACATATAAAAATAAATTAGTATAGTAAGTTGGCACAAAATTCTTGTGTGAAAAAAATTGTGTTGATTTTACATGTTTTTTAATTTTTCTAGTATTATTATAACTAAGTACATAATAATATCACATATATAGTATTAGGTGTATATGAAAACACCCCTAAACCTTTAAACCCTTAATACTCTACCTTACACTCTATAGCCTAAAACTTAAACCCTACAAACTAAACCATATCCCTTAAATCATATACCATAAATTTTAAACCCTAATCCCTAAACCCCAAACCCTATACTCTATATTCTAAACCCTAGATCTTAAAATATATTTCCTAGACCCAAAACCCTAGAAACCCTAAACCCTAAATCATAAACTCTTTAAATCATAAACCGATCATTTGATCCCTAATTACCATCATTTATAATAATAATTAGGTTCTCAAAAATATATTTGGCCCAAATCATAACACTAACTACCCCAACTAATTGAGTCACTCGATGTGTAATGACATGGGTGATAATGGAATGTAAAAACAAATTTTATGCTAATACATAGGTTTAATAAACTCAAATTATCATTAATTTCCTTCAATGTTAGACCCTAAACATTGTAACATCGTATACCCTAAACCTTAAACCCTAAGCCCTAAATCATAAACCCTAAAACATATACCGTAAATTGTAAACACTAAACCTAAACCCTAAGATTGAATCCTTAATATATATAACCTAAACTTTATACTCTATGTAGCCTAAACATTAAATAGTAATACCTAAACCTTAAGTCCTATGAACCCTAAACCCTAAATAATAAAATTCTAAAACCCTAAACCAATCATTTGAGTACTAATTAACATAATTTATACTAAAAATTTAGTTCACATAGAAACATTTAGCCCAAATCACACCACTAACTCCCTAATTGACTAATTTGGTCAATCTATGATGACATAGGGGATAATCAAACCTAAAAATATATTTTGTGCTCACAAATAGGTTTAACAAACTCAAATTATCCACTTTTAGCTTTTAATTTCTACATTAAACCCTAAACCCTAAAACTTAAACCTTAAACACTAATCCCTAAACCCTCAACCCTAAACACTAAATGTTAAATCCCAATCCATAAACCCTAAGCCATATAGAAACCCTAAACCCTAAATTATAAATTAAAAAAACCCTAAACTAGTCATTTGAGCCCTAATTACCATCATTTAGAAAAATAAATAAGTTCACATGGATATATTTGGCCCAATTTACATCATTAAATACCCTAATTGACCAATTCACTCAATTTGTGATGACTTAGGGGATAGTTGAAACTAAAAACATATTCTATGCCCAAAAATAGGTTTAAACAACTCAAACTGTCCTCATTTAACTTTACATGTGAACCATCAACTCTAAACATTAAAACCTAAGACATAAACCCTAAAACCTAAACGCTAACCCATAAACACTAAACATTATACCATAAACTCTAAATTGTGAAGCTTATACCCTAAACATTAAACTCTAATCCATATAAAAATCATAAACCCTAAACTCTTAAAACTCTAAAGAATTCATTCGATCCCTAATTACCATCATATAGACTAATAATTAAGTTCCAAAGGAAACATTTGGCCTAAATCACACGACTAATTACACCAATTAACTATTTCACTCAATTTGTGAGGTCATGTGGGCTAATAAAACCTAAAAAAATATTATGTGTTCACAAACAGGTTTAAACAACTCAAATTATCCTCATTTATTTTTTATGTAGACCTTAAACCTTAAGCCCAAAACCATAAAACCTAAACCCTAAATTATAAACCCTAACCCCTAAACCCCAAACCATAAAGCTTATTTACCCTAAAGCCTAAACACTAAACCCTATACCCTATACATTAAATCTTAAACCCTAAGCCAAAAACCTTAAGCCATATAAAATTTCTAAACCCTAATTACCTTCATTTAAAGAATAATAATTAAGTTCACAAGGATAAATTTTGGCCAAAGAGCACCATTAATTTTTTAAATTAACTAGTTAAATCGATATATGGTGACAAAGGGGTCAATTAAACCTAAAACATATTTTATGCTCACTTATAGGTTCAAGTAACTCAAATTATCCTCTTTTATCTTTATATTTAGACTCTAAAACCTAAACCATAAATCCTTAACTTTAAACCCTAACCCTTAAAAGATAAACCATAAACCTTAAACTCTAAATTGCAAACCCTAAACTCTAAGTCATAAACTCTTGAAACCCTAAACCAATCATTTAAGCCCAAAATACCATCACTTGGATAAAGAATTAAGTTCACATGGATACATTTGGTCTAAATAACATCACTAACATCCTAATTGACTAATTCTCTCAATGTGTGATGACATGGGAGATAATCAAACCCAAAAACACATGTTATGGTCACAAATAAGTTTAAGCAGTTCAAATTATCATTAATTGCCTTTATGATTGGACCCTAATTCTTAAACCCTAAACTAATTAATTTTTCCTTAATTAACATCATTTAAAGTAAGAAATAGGTTCACATGACTCAATTTAGCCCAAATCACATCACTCATTTCCCTAATTGACTAATTAGATCAATTCATGATGACATGGGGCCCAATTAATCCCAAAATCACATTTTTAATTCAAAAAAAAGTTAAATTACCTCAATTCTACCTTAATTTCCTTTACTATTAAACCTTATACACTAAAACATAAATTAAATATACCCTAAGCCCTAAGCACTAAACCCTAAATCATAAACCCTAAAACTTAAACCAATTGAAATAACCCACTTAACATCCTTTAGAGCAATAATTATGTTAATCTAGGGATTAATTAAGTGTAAATCACATTACTTACTAGCTCAATTGACTAACTAGCTTAATTTGGGATGATTTTGAGGTTGATTATACAAAAAATTACATTTTGTAGTCATAAATAAGTTCAAACATCTCAAATTATCCCCAATTTTCTTCATGATTAGACCCTAAACCCTAAAACCTAAACCTTATAACTTATAACTTAAAACATAAACCCCAAACCATAAATTTCAAACCCTAAATCCTAAACCAATTGATTTATCACCAATTAACATCCTTTAGAATAAGATTTAGGTTCATAAGGTGCAATGTAGCCCAAGTCACAACACTCCCCAGCCTAATTGACTAATTGGCTCAATCTATGATGATGTAGGGGATAATTGATCCAAAGATCATATTTCATAGTGACGAATAGGTTCAAGGAGCTCAATTTGGCCTTAATTACCTTTGCGATTGGACCTTATATACCATAAAACATAAATGATGTGCCTAAATATGTAAACCCTAAACATTAAATCATAAACTCTTAAAAATATAAACCAATAAGTTTTACCCCAATAAAATAACATTTAGACTAAGAAAAGTAGGTTCACATGGCTTTATTTGTTGTGCTTGTGAAATGTATGTAAAGTATTCTTTTTACAAAAAATTTCTATGTATGTGTTTTTTATGCACATGAAATTTTTATGCATATGTTATTTTTTTTCATATGCAATTATTATATTTCATATTTAAAACACATGCCTGGAGGCTTGGGAATGGCTTGTATTCCTGAGCTTGAGGCATGGACCTGTGAACACATAGTTGAATGTGTATTCTTTACTAAAAACAACAAAATACAACTTTGACCATGCTAAACAATCTTAACCTATATTTTGTGTCTATTATAAAAAAATTTACATTTTGTAGTCATAAATAAGTTCAAACATATCAAATTATGCTCAAAGTACACAAATATTTTTAAAGATTTGTTTTTATTACTTTAAGGTTGTTATCTATATTTATTTTTAAGCATGTGTTTTTTTACTGCTATATGATAGAATCATACATATTCATCTTTGATTATGTATCTTTTCATTCATTGATTCAAACCAAAAAAAAATATATGGTGTCATAATAGACATATTTGTATATACATTCAAAAAAACCATTTTTTGATATTTTCTAACATAGTTAGGGGGGACCACATAGTCATTTGAACATTATCGATCATATTTTGGGGTTTTATTGAATTATGACATTAGTAAAAAATTAAATATTAATTAATTAGTTTAAAAAATATATAGGTTACAAACTAGATGATCTTATGTATCTATCTACTCTAATTTGTTTTAAAAATAGCACTTCCTATTTGAATTTTTGATGTTTCACCTACTTATACTTGACCATTTGAAAAAAAAACTAGTAGTTTAGAAACTAGACACAAACATTAGAGGCATATAATTTAGTTGCTATGTAATCAAGTTAATTTATTTATAATCAAACATTAGAGGCATACAAATAATTATAACCTTAATATAACATTACTCATATATGTGATGGTAATAATGGAATTAATATATGACACTTTCAGATATACAATAAAATTTTGGAGGGCAATATGAAGTGCAAGAAGAAGAGTAGACATCCTCAACTTACTTCAGAATAGGTAATTGGAGTGCTAGTGTATGAGATTTTAGTGCTTGTTGTAGAATAAGTTATTGTAGTTGTTTAAAAAGAGGTGTTTGGTGTAATTGTAGAGTATTTTAGAGTGAGTAGTGTATTGGATACCATGTTTTATCTAAGGAAAATGAAGAGGAAATAAATAAATATGTTTGTTTCCTTAGAACTCAAGGGATTATTAAAGATCTTGCATTCATTTTTTAGAAATATAAAATAATTACATGAAATATAATATATTTAAATCTTTGAAGGATATTTTCAATGAACAAATTAGGGATTTATATGATTTGCATGTATATTCTTATTAGGATTTGAAGGATAATTAAGTTAAACATCACATAAATATTAGGAGTTTCATACACTAAATGAACCTATTATAGAGGATTTAAATGGTGTATCTACTTTAAAGTTAAGGGATGGTGTTATGTATACAAATGGTTTCACTAAAGAAGAGGGTTATTTTTATTCACAATTGATGTGAAATTTTTATCTAGGTTGCATTCCTCTGTTTAAAAAAGGTATATGTGCCAAAGGATATAATTTTCACATAATGCGAGGATTTCAATTCTAGGGCACTCTTAGGGAAATTACTAGGAACATAACAAAAATGAAAGTGTATTGAAAAATTAATGGAGTATGATTGGTATTTTTTTAGGTAAGTATTTCTTGTAATCTTGAGAAAATATCATTTCAAGTTAAATTTCATTGACAATTTGAAAGAGATCAAATTATTCAATCTCAACAATGGATGCTGAATGGGAAAATTTTAGATCATATTCCTTCAAAAAAAACATTCTAAAGGATAATTTAACCCTACATTTAGTGAGACAAGGGATTAGTTATACTCCTTACCTCTATATTTATATAAATTGGATGGTTTTTAATTTATTTTGAAAACCATAAGGAAATTTTATGAGTTAGGTCCAATATATTTGGTTAAAGATCTTAATTTAAAAAAAAAATCAAGGTCTAATTGAGTCATTTGTACATGAACTAAATATTTTATTTTGAAAGATGGGGGTAGTTATATTTTTGAAATAGTGGAATTTAAAAATCAAAACAAGACTTGAAAGATATGTCAAAATTTAGTTCATACTTCCAAATCTTGTGTCAAGCCTTAAAAATCATATATATTACTTTACAATTCAATATGACATCTCCATATTCTAGTAAAAAGGGTTTTGTCTAAATTTCTATGACAGGGTTGATATTTTATAGATCGTAATAGTATCATCTATAAATATTGAGCTACTCTAATAGTATTATCTCATGTACATACAAACTAGGATGAAGGGTTAAAGATGTCTATGAAAGTTAGCATGCATGTTTTAAATAGACATTGAGGTTCCTATTGGTGTGTAATAATATAATATAATAATCAAAATCATAAGGTAACATTTAGGTGTGAGAGAATATATATTGAAGACCATAGTTTTTCATGCAAGTCAGTCATGGTATATATACATGAATCTTCTCATTGTCAAGTTCTTAATACCATATTATATAGTATTTAAAAACTAAACCCATTTATTCTAATAATTAAATTTATATTATAAAATGAAAGTCATACTTGAGTGTATATAACACACTTTGTTTCTAATAGGAAGTTTCATTTATGTAGGTCACTTATTTAAAAAAATGCAATAAACCTATGTATTCAATGTCCATAGTTTTAATATTTTGAATTTGAATTTGAAAATTTAAAAAAAAAAATTAAATATCAAGGATGGATGACTCATGTATTTTAGTTAAAAAAATGATTCCATTAAAAATGATTGGATATGATACTTCCTTGTTGAATCATTGGATAATTATGTTCCCTTATTAAGGCACATGTAGAGTGGTTCATATTTTTGAACCATGGATTAATTGTCAGTTCTTAATAAATCACATGGATATTTAGTGTGTCTAATCCCTAAATTTGTGTAACTATTCAAGCCCTTGTGCTAAGAATAAAACATGTCCCAATCCTCATAAATGTGAAGAGAAGTAAATAATATACTAACGTAAATAAATACAGAAAATAAAGCGAGAACTAAAAAATGGGTTTTCTAAAACTAAAATTGTATCAACCACTAAAAATGACATTGATTCAATTATATAGTTTTTATCCATTTCTCTCAAGTTATCTCAATGTAAAATAAATACATTATTAAAATATAATGAACATTATTCTTACCCCTATCATGACCATATATATTTCATAGCTTCACTTAATGTAGATTAAAATACCTAATCTAAAGAGAATGAAAAAGGGTTATGACCCCATCATGACTAAAAACTTGATAAGTTTGAAGTAGAATGATAACCATTTTATTTTCAAGTTTTTAGTTTTTCTATTCTTTATATGCATGAACTAGAATTGTGCCTCATGAATATGAATGTGTGTATATGTGCATGAGCTAGTATCATGCCCATATAATCTATGCAAATTGATATATAGCATTATGAAATTTTATGCTTTATTTGAGGACCTATATCCAAAAAGGTATATGTATGTGGAAACCTATAATCCATGTTCATGTAAATTTTGTTCATATCTCCATGTAAATTCACCCAAGTGTGTATCAATATGTGTTCAAATATATTTAAAGAGATTTTGTATGCATGGCATATGCCACCATAATTTGAAGTGATGTGACAATATATATCATGTAACTTATCAATATAGTATGGGAACCATTTTCAATATATAAAATTTTTACTCTTATTTATTTTTTATTCATGGATGTTTATGTATCTATGAAAAATACACTGCTGTTCACCCATTCTGACATGATGGATGTGTCATCTAAGTCACTCATCTTAAAATAAGAGTTAATTGTATCATGTCATGGGTAATGTTTTGTTTATGATCATGTGAACATGTGCAGAGCATGTCATTATAATAATATATATGTCAATCAATGCATTCATTTAACATATGTAATCCAATGAATATAAGTATTATGTTTAGATATATGTATGAAAGAAGTAAATTATAGTAACTAAACTAAATATTTCTAGGAAATAAGTAAGGCATGATACAAATCAAGGCACTACGTAATGTCAACAAGCTCAACAAGCTCAACAATATCAAGAGTTAGTAGTATACATAAGGTGAAGGGACATATACAAGGGATAAGAATATGTATTAATAAATGGAAAGAGCCACATCTAAGGGACATGAAAATGTTTCAAACAAGAGACATAAATGTGTTAAAAAATGGCAAAGGCCACATGTAAGGGACATGAAATTATCTCAAACAAGGAACATAAATATGTCAGAACAAAATTAATCTAAGGGATCCACACAATATAAAAGTAATGATTATGCTATCATGCAAGAGTAACAAAATAGATGAAACATAGAACAAGTAAATACTAGTTTACACCATTCACATATATCAATTTTACACTATAGTATAGTAGAATATCCATGTAGCACTATGGAAGATATGATTAACTAGAATAACATGTCTAAACCATATATATATATATATATATATATATATATATATATATATATATATATATATAGGGTAGAAAATTTCAAGAAAATGAACTACCATAATGAAAACTATGGAGTAATATGCCACTAGTATTGACATGGACACTAGTTAGATGAAAGTGAAAAATCTATATGTCTATGATAACATGTATCTTAAACATCACACAATTTATATTCCATGAAAAGCATATGTGTATGAACAAATATGCCATGTACCAAAAATGTGATAAATAACAAATGTAAATAATGTAATTTACTAGTCATGTTATGCTTAGGTCCTGGATTTGATTTTTTTGAATGTTTTAAATATTTTTATATTATTGAATTATTTTATTATATTACATTTTTGAAATGTTCTAACTATTATATGAACAACCATAAGCAATACCAAGAAGTGAGTATTAAAAAAATGAATGATAGAGAACTAATCAATCAAAATAATATCCTACTTTCAAAAGGTGAAGAGTGTTTTAGATGGAAATATAGTGGGGTACACACCAATGATATTATGTAGTGGTTGTGGCTCCTTCATTGTAGTGTGATATGATATTAGTCTTAGATGTGTCTGATACATGTAGTGAACACCTGAAGTGATCCCTACCTCATTTATTGTATGCTTTTGAAATGTATTTGAGAATATTTTTAATCCCTTTAATTCTATTTATTTCACTTTGGGTGTCTCTACAAATGCACACACATCAATATTGTTAGGATCTATCAAATATTATATTGTATTTTTCAAGCTAATTCATGTATTTGTTGTATGGCCTAATGCCATATGATATTTGTATAATGCATTGGAATCATAATTCTTTAGAATAGGTCATGTCATATCAACCTATTTTATGGGAGGGATACATATGACATTACATTCCAAGAGCTACTATAAAATAAGTGTTGGAAATTCTGGAAGGTCAGTAAGAACTCTACATGGAGGAGTTGATAAAACTGTATGAGGAAATGGTTCTTAAGATGCATTAACTATGGGCTTTGGATCACTCTTATTTCTAGTGGCCCTTACCTTATGTGGAGGCTTACTAGAACTCTTAGTAACTAATTTTGATCCACATGTATATTTTAGTATGACCATGGAAATAAGCTTGACTTCTCGTTCATTCATTGTGTGGTATAAATATGTCAAGTTTGGAAACTTATTAAATAAGATAGATTAATGTAATATTGGTAGAAGAATATGTTTTAATATGTTATGAAGCTCTTTATTTTCCATAGGGCTAGTCAATATCGTCAATATAGTCTCATATTATAAGACCTAGTCTATAATAGGATCATTTTATTTTTTCTTTAATTATGCAACTTAAGCATGAGATCTTATCACTTATGTTTATGGATAATTGTGATAAAAGAATGTTTTCCAATGGGTTGAATGTAGTGATAGACTAATTTGGTAGATCATAAAACCATTGTAAGGTATAATCCTTTATATTGCATGGGAATAACAAAGTGAGGAGATAATAATTGGAAAAATATCCTAAACATGCCACATGAAAATATATAATATGGTACTACGGGTCATCCTTACCATCATAGAGTGTAGGATTAGGTTCCACCAATGTAGATGGAAAAGGAGTTGTCACTATGTGATCTACTAAAGGTGTATGTAAAATAACATGAGAATTGAAGGCATTTGATGGCCTAATGTCTCCTTGCTCAAGATGTAACACTTTATCTTTTAGAGTATGAAACTCAAGAATAATATATTATATATATGGAGTGGAATAACTAGCCATAATAGGTATATCTATCACAAAAGGTTATTGAGTTACAATTGATTGTTTTGATAACTGAGTTGTCCCCAATGTAGCTATAATAGTGTTATTATCTAGGTTAGTAAAATATTGATCATTATTTAATTTTTAAAGTTCTTAGTTAATAAAATTAAAAAGGTCATATTGCATATCTAAATGTTTGAAATTAAAACAATTTCATTGTCTCTTATTAGTTTCATCAAATCGATTGTTCAATTCTACCATTGTTGTATATTTTAAGCCTTTAAAGAAATTTAATCTATTAAAAATTATGAAAATAAAATATTGAAACAAATATAAGGTTTTAAAAATAATATCTAAACATAGAAACAAAATGGATACAAACCATAATAACATATAGGGTTAGAATTTGAGCAATGTTCAAAGTGAGTTAGGTTCACCAAATATTATAATTTTTTAAGACTTAGTGAATATAAATCCTATGTTTTTAATTAAAGATGAGTAGACTAAATAATATTAATATTATGTAATAAATATAGTAACTAATTTATTTTAAAATTGACTAAATTTGACTTTATAAAGATAACAATAAATAGTAAAAGTAATAACTTAGCTATAAAATTACTAATATGGATGAGATGGAGGTTGAAAACTATGGCATAAGCTATTCTAAGAGTTTTGTATAGTATCCTAGTGTTTTAATCTCTTTTGAATAGTAGGGCCTTAATTGGATAGTAGTGCCATTATTATGAATGTGGCAGTAGTGTCCTTGTATTGGTAGTAGTATAATCTATGTAGGATTGTTATGAACATCTAGGTTTGACTCTATTCCTATGTGCTCGAGTTTTGAAACCTTGTATATTACTCATTTTAAATGATTTTGTGTGCAAACCCTATTCCTAGATGTTGTTAGGGCATCAGGCTCATACAAGTTGAAAAGTGTGTTTCTTATTGGGGTAGGCTAAGCATCCTCAACACCCCACTATGATGAGAGTTGTGTACATAATAATAGTCAGAAGAGGGATCAAGCTCGATGTAGTTATCCCCACCTAAGTGTTGGTGAAAGTTTAATTAAATATATTATGATAATTGACTTGAGTGATTTGAATGTGCTTCAAATTATAAATATATATAATATAAACTTTACAATGTTGTAGATGGTAGTATTCAGAAGTAGGGCATAATGGGGATTGATAACATTAATTGGGTACAACTTGTTCTGAGTTTAAATGTGTGCTTCATGTTTAGTTTCCATCTAGTACATAAAGGGGTAAAAGTCATGTATAAATACAATTCTTATGATTGTGATGGTGTTAAAATAAGTCTAGGCTAATCCGAGGAGGTGTGTGTGTGTGTGTGTGTGTGTGTGTGTGTGTGTGTGTGTGTGTGTGTGTGTGTGTGTGTGTGTGTGTGTGTGTGTGTGTGTGTGTGTGTGTGTGTGTGTGTGTGTGTGTGTGTGTGTGTGTGTGTGTGTGTGTGAAGAAGAGGGGGAAAAGACATTAGCACGATTATTGGGACACTAGTGCTATGTGGCACTACTGCCCTTATTATGGTGCTATTGTCCAAGTGGAAAAACACTAAGAATAAAGGGCCAAGATGTAATAGTGATGGATTGAAATAATTTTAGGGATGATTAAGGACAATTGTGGCCTACACAAAGGCTATACAATTATGAAAATAGGCTCTAGGATATGTCTAGCACTAAGCTAGGGATATGTAGTTTCAAGTACCACTCTAAGAACTAAAAATAAACATTTAGGTTATTACACCATGTTTTTCTAATCTTATTATAAGTTGTGATGATGTTTATGACATATTAGGATAGAGGAATTACATGAAAGTAACTCCAAGTGAAAAAAAAATGACTAAAGAGGTGAGTTACACCTCAAAAGGATATAATAAAATGTATTTATAAATATAATAAATTTACACACACATAAGACTTAGGATAAGCTTATAAATCTATATGAAGGACCTAAATCAAGGATAGTTCTCCAAAACTCTCCTTAATATTAAATTTAGGGTTAAAAAATTAGATAAAACCTTTAATAACAAAGAAGGGAGTTGAAATTACATAATACTCACCCTTAATAGAAAATTCGTTCAAGATAAATTCAAAATATTAATAATGAGAGAATAAGATAAGGTGCCATAAAAAATCATAGGAAATAAATTGTGATCATCAAGAATCTCCAAGAATACTCATTAAACAATGTGGTCGATAGACAATGGAATAAAGACTAATAAGGAGTAATGATCAACAAAACATCCAAGACAAAACAATATAACACATATCTTTAAACTTATGTAACAAACATGCAAAAAATTATAATCTACTTACATAATTTAATAAAAGTACATGTACAATCAAAAAAAATTGAGAAAAGATAATTTCCATCATAATGTGCGTAAATATATATGAAAATAAGTTAGTCAAAAACATATTTTATTTGTAATAAAAACCAATGAATACATATGAGATACTAAGTTAATCAAAATGGAGATACAAAAGATGTGTCACTTGTAAATGATATTCTACATGAAGCATTAGAATAATTATCACAATACGACCTATCAAAATCTCTAGAATATTCATTTTCCTTGAGAATAAAAAAACCCCTTAGAGAAGGATATTTAATCTTTTTTTAATAATACAAAGTGTCATACATGAATTCACCATAATATTTATATTGGTGTAATTTATAACATTTATATATGTGATTCCTGTATTTTTCATAATACACACAAGGTTTAACATGTTTAACCAAAGCATGTATATGAGAAGATTTATAACCAAAATAAATTGCATTATAAGTCTTTTGATGAAGAGGACAATACTATACCAAATTTTAATTAGTATTAAAATCATAAAAATTGAGACTTTTAAATTTGCATTAGAAGTAGGAAAAATAAGTTCAAGAATATTAACTTCATACTTACCAAGCATACCAACCTAATAGTCCATATTATGAAATATTTTAAAGTCACGGTTGGTAGAAGAAGTGTCCAAATAAGTTATAGGTTTGAGAAGCATAATAAATTTCAATATTATAAGAGCTAGTGTCATGTGCAAAAGACATGATTTTTTCATTTAGAGCATCGAGGGATGATTGCATTTTTGTCAAGTTATGAAAAATATTTTGGAGTGAAAAAACTGAATTACCAAAACTAAAAATTGTATCATTTTGATATTCCATTTGTTGTTTAAAACCATATATTTCATTATTTTTAAAATAAATGATTTGTATAATTTTATTAAAAATTAAAAAGTTGATCAATTTAAAAAATATGAGTGAAAAAGATAAAAATTTGACTATTGTTGAAAAAATAAATTAATAAAAACATTGATTTATATAAAAAAAGATTTAAAATGTTCATCTTTACCAAATTTCTAGAAACTATTAATGATAAAAAATATATATATATCATGTTTTGAGTCAAATTATTTTTTTAAAAAAAGACTTAAATTTTTTGAATGAAATAAATCAATTACCTTGTAAATGTAAGTTCGCACTAGAAATAAAAATTTAAATAGATTTGATTTCCCTTTAGCAATTTAATTTTGATTTAAAAAATAATAATTTAAATCACCAAAAACATATACTTTCCTTTAAAAGTTTTCATAAACCAATATGCAAAAAAAATCATGAAAATACTTGAGTTGTTTCAAGAACTAAGAGAATCTTAAAGCAGTTAATTAATTTTACTTATAAAAAAGAGTTTTTATTTTTCTTAATGTTTAAGTAAAGATAAAATAGTATTTATTATGAAATTATACCAAAGGTTAATACCACTTCACAAGAATAAATGATTCTTTTGGAGATTTCAATATTTTAAACATTGACAAATCACAAAGAAAAGAAAAAAAATTAAAATATTATTTTGATTTTATCTTTTGAAAAGTAAAAACTTTTAAATTTGAATGTAAAGGTACATTTAGATAGAATTTAGAAAATATTTAAATTATTTTTTCAAAATTTATAAGAGGTTATTACTTTTCTTTAAAAACATTCAATTTCATAATTCTACACAAATCTTTTGTGAAATTTAAAAAAAAATAGTCATTTTAAAAATCATTAAAAATAAAGTGTCAAATTTTAAGAAAACATAATTTTCTTCAATCACCTTTGTTTTAAAACTAGCATAGATATTTTTTTATGATATATAAAAAATGGTGATTTAGGTTTTCTAAAATTTTAATTGTATAATCTTAAATGACCTATTCAAAAACAACCCCAAAAAATTAGAGAGTAATATTTTCAATAAAAATATGACCTTTTTTTTTTTATACGGCTGTAAGGGAAAACACAATTAAAAAAACTTCTTCAAAATCTTACAAAAAAAAGGGTATAAGGAAAAAAAATGAATGTCTAATCAACTAAAATAAGGTTGATATTTATAATTAAATGGTAATCTTAATTTGAAATTATTTATATAGACAAATTTAGTTAAATCATTGTTAAAATACAAAGATAAAAAAATGAGATAGATGTGGAAAAAGATTTGACATTTATTTAAAAATATCATGCATAACACTTAAGATAAATGTTAAAAATATCATAGATCTGATACTATATTACGATTTAATACAAGAATGAATGATAAATATTTAAATCAATGACAATAAAAATACAAAGATGAATAAGATTATCTCAATGGAGATCAAACCATAAATTAGAGAAATAGGAATTTTGATAAGTGGGAAAACCATCAAAGGAAGAAAACCCCCATAATATAATAAGAATACTTAAAACCATTGAATCGATCTAAGTACAATAACATCAAGAAGATATCAGAGACAAATAATGTCCTTAATCCAAAAGAGCATCACAAGAATGTAAGAGTAAGAATGAAAGAAAGATCAATATTAAACCACTACCAAGAGACAAGAAGAGAGGATGAGAAAAACTCAATAAATAGAGATAGGAAGAATAAATCATTACATATGCAAGCTTTAGTATGTTTGTCAAGTGTCTCTAATCCTCTTACAAGTGTGAAAGATATTTAAGAAATATAGGGGGAGATGATTTATATACAAGTAATTCTAGATATAACAAGTGGACTAGAGAGGTGAGTGACACCTCAAAAGGTTAGAATAAAATAAATTTAAAAATAAAATAAATGCAATAAAAAAATATGTCACTCGCTATATTCCATAAAAAATAAAATATGAATTTGAAAAATAGCTTAATTATATAGATAAAGTGAAATAAAAAAATGTCACATTTTATATGACTTTCTTAACAATATATCTTAATTGAATATGTGGAGATAAGGATCCTAATTCCCTAGTTATAAATAATCCATATGTGCTCATGTAATATATAGATATAAGTGTATGTGATTATGTAAGCTCAATCAAATCCATAACATGTAAAAATAGTTAATATGTAAGAGTGAGAAAGTAACATGTTTTCAAGGTCATGCATTAAAATGAGAGTGATACAAAGAATTTATCATGGTAAGACTGTTGTCAAAGATGTGCTAATAAGAAAACAAAAGAAGTAAAAATATGAGTAAGGAAAAATCATGGGCTAAAAGGATGATCAATCAGAAAACATATGCACATATGTATATAATAATATAATATTAGAATGGATGAGAAATTAGGAAAACATTAATAATTTATTTATATTAGGCTATACTTAAACCAATTGTGGTAAGATTTCATATGGGTCTAGGATAATCTACTATGAGCTTTCTTCAATATGTTATTATATTTTGGATAATTTACCATGAATGGTTCGATGTCTACAATCAAGCCTTAATTTCAAATATTATTGTTGTAATTCTAAACACTTATATATAATCTATCTCTGCATTCAATGATAATAAAAATATTTTTTGGATTTATTAAGGAGATATGTAAGATGAAAAGGGATTAATTTTTTTATAAGCATATCTCATGAAATGTTACTTTGATTGAGAAAAATATCTAAGGCATGTTTTGTAGATGTATTTTAATTTTTAACTCATGCCTAAGAGGAAAGATTTGGAGACCTAGAATTTTGTAGTTGGGAAGTAAAATTGAAATTATTAATATGATGCTTAGGGTTTTGAACACATGCAATATATTCTTCATGTGATATGACCCTTAGGAATAAATACCATGATTTATATTGTTGGTGTTGTCAACTAATACTACAACAAGTTTCTATGATTTTATTCTATTTGCTATCTTGAACTATAGGCTTTCCTTTATCTTCTTTATACTTTTATTACATTTATCATTATTATTATTATTATTTTAAATATATTAATACTCTCCCAAACTAATAAATGTGAACATGTTATGAAATAAGTATGCATTTGGGTTGATAGGGTTAAAATTAAACTCACATAGTGTTTCATATGTTGTATTTTTCATATCATTATCATCACTATAATATAAATATGTAACTATGAAATTAGGAACTTTCAAATTGATAGAAAGTTGGAGGTATATGATTTTATCCTTTCTTTCGATGGTAATTTGTAATGCATAAGTTTATCTTCTCTAATAATCATAGTTGGTGAGTTATCATTCTCTTTACATGATTTAACCACCTCATGTGCATGCATTTAAGATAATATGGTAGTTTGTGATGGAGGATTGATATTATGATATTACAAATTTGATTTTCATTTGTTCCTATTACTATATTGAGTCATTTTACAATATCTAAAAATGTTAAAATCTATTATTTTTGTATAATAATAGCCTTAAAAAATGAATTTGATACATATGTGTAATTTTGATGGTACTACTTCCATTATATGTATCTAACGTTACCTAAAAATCATGTTAAATGTAACTGATAAGGTGTACTATGGAAGGTAATAGGTACTATCTTGGGAAATAATTTCACATCCAATGTTATGGTCCCTATTATTTTATGTGGGGTGTTATCAAATATTTTTATGATTTAATGTTATTTATGAATAGTAACTAATTTAATCACCACTATTATTCAAATTATAGTTTTTAATACAAATTCAAACCAAAACATTATATACCAACACAATTTTGAAAAAGTTGATTTGAATTTGAATTAAACTAATAATGGAAATACTTTTTCTTTAATGTGCTTAGGAGATAATTATTTCATATCCAAGTCTATAAATTTATATACATCCTTGAAGTTATTCATGATAGAAGAAACATATTTTGGTTTTATAGCACTTCAAATATTGGTCTCACATATGGCCTCATATAGGATCTCCTTTCAAATGTTTTATCTCTTTATCAACTCAAACATAGAAATCCTGTTATGGGTATTCCTTTATTGATCAATAATTTCATATTATCTAGGTTGATTAGATTTTATTTTGGGAGATCAAGGGGATTGAGTAGGACCATGTTGATGACCTTTGTTGTGAGGTACCTTTCCTCTCCCAATAATGAATAGATGGAACACAAGACCTGATATAATTATTTGGAAAATACTAGGGGTGGGATGGTAAATAAGATATTTTTAAGGGGAGGAGGAACAAACCGATACATCCATATATTATGGCATCTAGTAGAAATAAAAGTCAATTTGTATTATATGTTTAAGAAATATAAATTGACGAAAGCTCCCAATTGTTAATTTTTAAGTTTATCCTTATTATGTTTTGAGTTCTATATATTTTTATTATATCTCAATTTTTGGCATAAAGAGGCCACATATAGTTTCATCTTATCCTTAAAACATCTTTACTTTAGGTCACTGAAATTAATCAACAAATAGTTTTTCATCCATATATACAAATATGTAGTACATATGCATTTTTCCATTTTTTTTGAAAAACCATTAAGTATTTTTTTAAAGATTTTTTGGGTTGGCGAGTGGGACACAATATATATCTAATAATATTCCACCATTTGTGTGAATTTTTTCAACTAGGTGCAATAAATTCATATTCATATTTTTTGAATTCATTTATTATGTATCACAATTTATATAAATATCTCAATCCAAAACTGAAATGTGTTGAATTTTTCTCTTTGGTTTAGTAATATATTTGGTAAAAAAAAGATTAATTGACGATGGAAAAGTATGCTATTTTTCTGGAGGACGTAACATTTGACCCATAGCTCTGTTTGAGCTCTTCCACACACCAAAAAGACTATCCTTAAACTTTTGTTTCTATCCTAAGCCACCTTCTTGACTTAGAGTTGTTTTGAATATTTTTTAGATGCTATACAAGATCATCTAAAGGTCTAAATTACCATTTTATGATTTTTTGAGAATTTTCTATTTTTAAAAATTGTATATTTTTAGGACCATATTTCAATTTCATTTGAATTCCATCCCATAGGCAAATTATAGTGTTTAACATATTTTAGGATATTTTTAAATATGTGAGTGCTTGCATATTAAACTTACTAAAAATAAAAACTACTAAAAATATACATAATTTTTTTAGATTTTATTTTTTTGCATGCTAACTCTAATTTCAAGTTGAGCCATATTTAAGCATGCTTTTGGTTTGTAATTATTTTAATTCATTCAGTATGAATTAATATAAGTTATTATTTCTAGAAGCTTTGCCTATTAGTAATTTATTGTCTTGATAGTTTTTGGGTTGATTAACTAGTAACAAAGCAAGTTTAAATCTTGGAGGAGTAAGAAATGGTGAGAGGACAAGGAGGTATTACAAAAATTAACAAGAATATACAAGAGCTATAGAGGAATGTGGAATAACTAACTGAGATTATCACTAATCAAATAAAAAGACAAGGTGGTGATGAGGAGGATGTAGATCATGATAATTAAATTCAACAACAAGAAGAATAGAATGAGAAGCCACCATCAGTGGAAGAGAGGATGGTTTGGAATTTAGACAAAATAAATTAAAGAATCAAGGTTGTTGTTACATATTATGGAGATAGTTTAAAACTAAAGGATTTGATATATTAGATGAATAGCATACAGAATTTCTTCGAGTGGAAGACTATGAGAGAAGACAAGAAGCTAAAGTTTACATGCAAAAAATTAATATCTGATGCAATGATTTAGTGGGATCACTTATAGAAAGAGAGAAAAAGAAAAGATAAAGAGAATATTAATTCATGAAAAAACATGGAGAGGAAACTGAGTGAGAAATTTCTTCCTATGGATTATGCACAAACCCTATATAGAAGATTTTAGAATTTGAGGCAAAAATATCAGAGTGTACAAGAATATATAGATGAGTTTTATAAACTTTCCATATGAGTGGAGCATGATGAAACAAAAGAGAAGATGGATCTAAGGTATGTAAATAGTTTGAAATTTTCCATTCAAAATAAATTAATCATGCATATAATACTTTTCATTGAAGAGGCTTATCAATTAGCTTTGAAGGAAGAAAAAAAAAATAGACAAAATTTTAGAAGGATGTCTCTTGGTCCAAAAAGAGGTGGGTCACCTCCAATAAAAGGATGGGGTGGGTTCAATACTACTATAGGTGGTATAATAGCAATAGAGGTAAATCATCACATGGTGCAGAAAGGCAAGATAATAATAGGCAAGGGTTTCAATACCAACAAAGAGGAAGATGATTATAGAGATGATGAGGTTACGGTGGTGATAGAGGATGGTTTTAGAATAAATGTATATTTTATGATTTTTATAGATGTGGAGAACAAATACACATAGTATTTGAGTTTCCACAGTATCAAGATCAAGAAAGGAGGCAAAAGGATCATCCAAGAGTGAATCTAGTTGAAGTTATGATAGAAGAGCAAAATACTGAAGCTGTAACCTCCAGATGTTGGAGAGAATCTCATGATGAGAAAAAAAAATGATCACTCTAAGGAAGGAACAAGTTTATAATAAAGAATATGTTGATGTATGGTTGCAATCAAATATTTTTTAAACAAGATGTACTTATGGTGAAAAGGTAAGAAATGTAATTCGAGATGGTAGTAGTTATGAAAATATGGTTTCTTAAGAAATGATAGAAATACTAAATATGCAATGTAAAAAAAAATCCTAATCATTATCATATTTTAGAGTTTAAGAAAGGGAATGAGGTTATAGTATATAAAATGTGTTTAAACAAGTTTTTTATAGGAAAAAATTATAATGATCAAATATGGTGTGATGTTATTATAATTGATTCATGCTATTTTTGATTAAGAAGACAGTGGCAATTTAATAGGAATGTAATTCATGATGGATCAAATAACACGTACACTTTTTTGAAAGGTGTTACAAAGGTAGTTTTTTACCTCTTAAAGAGGAAGAGAAGGTAGAAAGTGTGATACTTAATAAATATTTTATCCAAGATATGAAAGTGGTAGGTTATTTTTATATATTAGTAGCAAGAATGAAGATACAAAAATGGTGCAAATACCAACATAAGTAGCAAGAGTGTTGAAAAAATATACATACATTATACTTGATGAGTTACGAGATTGTTTTAACACTGAAGAGATATATTTAGCAT